>VUQH01080174.1:0-24724 GCA_015106775.1 Etroplus canarensis | reverse complement strand
AGGGGTTTGAGGAAAGGGAGCGAGGGGGTTTGATGAGCGGTCGGGAGTACGGGTGACATGGCGCTGAGGGATGTGGCGCTGAGCGCCACCCGGCTTGACCTGCCATTTATCAGAGGATAAACAGCGGGTCACCTGACCAGGACGGCAGCGGTGCGATTGGTTGGCGGAGCTGTTTAGTATGCAGGTGCCATTGCGCGGCCGGCGCTCGCCATGCACAGACCACGTCTGCTCCATCACAATGAATTATTGGTCAGAGGAATGATCAATTTGAATCGGCTGCATCCTAAGCCGTGGTCAGAGGCAGAGGAAGGGTGAGAAGAAAAGAGGGTCAGAAAGTTGGTTTTTTGCAACTCCAGGGTCCACTTTCCTGCTCTGTCGTCGTACTTGAGATTTTTTTTTTCCCACCCCAGAGATAGCAAAAAGGAAAGGGAGGGAGGGAAATTGGAGGGGTGACAACAGATGTGCTCCCTCCTTCAGAGAGCTGCTTGTTTGATGGTGACAGTGGAGCGTATCATGTAGCCTGAGGTGCTAACAGTAAATATTACAATACCACAAGATGCTCACTGCAAACACCATTTCTTGCTCTCTGCCAGTCAATTTCTCCTTTTTACCCCTGTGGTGCTGCTCTGTTGATGGAACCAAGTCTGACAGAAATTCAGTCTGCATGAGCATTTATATATACACACATACACACATTCATATTTACCATCACACACACACAGTCATAAAAAATATATATACATACACATATATATATACATATATATATATATATATATATATATATATATATATATATATATATATATATATATATAAATGGTACAAGAGTGTATAAGGCCAAATATTCTCAAACATGAAATTCAGCTGTGAGTCTCTTTCTGACACATTATGATCAACTTAAGTCATGATGGAAAAGAAAGTAAATCAACAAGGCACCATCAGTGAGAAAAAATGGCACTTTAAAAGGGCTTTCTGCAGAATAATAGGCGAGCCCAGGATTCATGGGATTGCATTTGGCTTCCTGTGGTGCTGGGGTGTCTTTGGCTCGCTCAGTCATTTCAGACAGAGCAGTGGTGCCGTCCCACCCTGGGCGCTGTACAGATGGGCTCATGTGTGGAGAAATGAGCCGCGAGCAATCATTCTCTCCGACTCTTTCTTCCCCCCCTCCGTCTCTCTGTGTTTGTCGACTTCTCCTTGCTTTCTGTTTACCTCTTTCTGTTTCCCCTCCCCTCGCTCCCCTCTGTCTCATGTCTGTCCCTTCATCTTCTCTACCTCTCATTATCTCCCCGAACCCTTCATGCATATTTTTCTTCTGTCTTCTTCTTCACCCACCTTCCATCTCTCTTCCTTCCGTCTATTTCTACCCCCTTCTTCCCCCCATAGCGACTGTGTCCTGGGGCTGCAGAGTCTCGTCTCTGTGCAGTGGCAGTAGGAGGACTCGGCAGGAGGCCTGGCGAAACGAGCTCACCGAGACGCAGGAGCGCATCTCAGGCTTGTGCTACCGGAAAATCTGCCCGTTCACGCTCTGCCGCGCAGCCAGACGTGCTGATGGAGGCCGCATGATGGGGAGATGTTGCAGAAGGAACACATAGCCTCTGCTATTGTTTAGCTGGAGCCTTTCTTCACAGTAGCTGTGACACAGTAAAGGAGTCTGAATACTTACACAGTTAGCTCCCCCATCTTTTTTCACTCAAACTGACCTGTCATTTCTTTGTCTTCAAAGAGCTGACATTATGAAGATTACAGTTTAAACATACATTAAGCGATCATTTGTCAAATATGTCAATGTAATGACAAGAGCATGGGAAAAGCTGATATGATGATTTAATTAAACTTGTGTAAAACTATTTTTTTTTGTGAGCAAAATTGTAACGAATGCCAACATGGCTATTTCTAACTGAGATCCATTTATACATGTTATAAAACTCACTGGCCACTTTAGTAGGTACCTCTTGCTAGCACAGGGTTGCACCCCCTTTTGCCTTCATAGCAGACATTCAGCAAGGTGCTGGAAACATTCCTCGGAGATTTTGGTCCATATTGACATGATAGCGTCACATAATTGCTGCAGATTTGCTGCACATCCATCATGTGAATCTCCCATTCCACCACATCCCAAAGGCGCTCCTTTGGATTGAGATCTGGTGACTGTGGAGGCCATTAGAGTACAGTGAACTCACTGTCATGTTCACAAAACCACTTTGAGAGGAGCTGAGCATTGTGACATGGTGTGTTAACCTGCTAGAAGCAGCTATCAGAAGATGGGTACACTGTGGTCATCAAAAATACTCAGGTAGGCTGCTGGCTATACATTTTGCTCACTTGGGGCCCAAAATATACCAAGAAAATGTCCCTGCACCATTACACCACCAGCATCCTGAATCATTGATACAAGAAAAGATGTATCCGTGCTTTCATGTTATGTACGCCAACTTCTGACCCCACCATGTGAATGTTGCAACAGAAATCAAGCTCATCAGACCAGGCAATGTTTTGTGTTTTTTTTTCCCAATCTTGTATTGCCCAGTTTTGGTGAGCCCGTGCAAATTGTAGCCTCAGTTTCTTGATCTTAGCTGACTGGAGTGGCACCCGGCTCGGCCTTCTGCTGCTGTAGCCCATCTGCTTCAAGCTTCAGCGTGTTCAGAGATGCTCTTCTGCATAACTTGGTTTTAACAAGTGGTTATTTGGCAGCCTGAAGCTGTCTGGCCATGCTCCTCTGACCTCTGGCATTTTCTCACTGGATATTTGGCAGGTTCTGAAATAATCAGATTAGCCCATCTGGCGTCAACAACTATGCCACGTTCAAAGTCAATTAAATCACCTTTCTTCCCCATTCTGACGCTTGGTTTGAATTTCTTGATCGTGTGAAGATGCCTAAATGCATCGATTGTTTCACTGATTACTTGCTTTAATGAGAAGTTGAACAGGTGTATCTAATAAAGTGGCCGTAAGTATACACGCATTGAGCATTCGCTCAAACACTTGTTTCCCTAAAACTTGCAGGGTTTTTTTTTTTTAAGCTCCTAGTCAACATCCAATTTATCCAAAGTCAATAACCGGGCATTTTGTCCCTTGTGTGTTTTTTGGTTTTTTCCGATGGTGGATATCTAATGCGGCGGCAGAATTCTTCATTTCTTCTGCCGCATCTCGCTCGATGATAAGTTCAGCATCTGAATCAATCGCAGGCACCAGGAGTTCAGTGAGACGCCAGAGGCCGCCGAGGGTCAGCCAGTTAAAGTTTCATTTGAGGAAATAGGAGCGCTGTCAGCATTCTCCGCTCTCATCCTCCAGCAGGCTGCATCGCTGCTCCTATCAGGTTCACATGCATCCTGGTTTAAATTACAAATAGGCTTCTGAGCGAGCAATAAATAGCGAGCAATAAAAGAAGCGCGAGGGACAAAAAGGACTCGTTTGGTTTGATTAAATAATGTATCGATTAGGCAACGTGTAATTAGTATGGTCAGCAAATGTGTATGGAGGGTGGATTGTTTTAACATAATGATGTGATTCTTGCTTTCCCGAGGTCATTATGGACAGATCAAAGACTCCACCTTTTGTTTGCTCCATGCACTGTGTGGTTGCCTCTCATCTTGTTCGCCTGCATTTGTGCTGACTTTGCCAAAGGGGACGCGCATGCATGTGAGCTTCTACTGTTGTGAGGACCCCAGCGCTCTCTCAAACAAACCCTAAACAGAACGGTCCAAACCGAAGGTTTAAAGGTTTAAATGCTTGAAACTGTTCCACTCATATCCATCACGACACGTCACCACAAAATTACTGGGACCAAAGCTGGAACCACTGGAAGATGCAAGATTCCGTTCACGATTTTCTTCCCACTGAAATTACCCCAGTGTACGACATGTAACGCTATCTAACAGTGGTTTTTCTAACCTTTCTAAATGTGGGATAAAATTCAAAAGGCACCAAGTCAAACCCAAATGTTTATCTTTCTTTTTTTAATTAGTTTTTGTAGGTTAAAAATGACCATATTTTGAAAACAAAGGCATTTTATGTGTTATTTAAAAGAGAATATCATGGATATCGTATTTTATTTTTCTATGTTTGCATAACGTTTTATAGAACGAGGTCAGACACGGTAACTTTTCAGTCAACTCCAAAGGCTTTTATGGCTTTTAGGTGAGTTGACGCCTGTCCAGCCTCCAGTCCACCTCCACATGCATTAGTCCAGAATGGGATCTCGAAGAACTCTTGAGTAAGCGGGTCATGAGTTGGCCTCCAGATCCAGGTCCAGGGAGGTCTTGAGCCGGTGCCCCTCAGCAACCCTCTGGTTTCAAATCCCAATGGACTGAGCCACTGCCGCCCCAGTGTGATGTAGTTATCTAAGGAAGGTGGGAAAAAGAGTTACTCATTCATTTTCTTCTGCTTATCTAATTCAGGGGCGCTGGAGCCCGTCCCAGCTGTCACAGGGTGAGAGGCGGGGTACACCCTGGACAGGTCGCCAGTCCGTCGCAGAGCCAACACAGAGAGACAGACAATCATTCACGCTTACATTCACCTTTAGGCTGCTCCCTTCTATTCTCCACCAAGGGGTCGCCACAGCGGATTGATCCGCATCAGTAATTTGGCAGAGGTTTTACGCCGGATGCCCTTCCTGTCTAGCTCACATTTACACTGAGTTAAATTAAATGTAATTCAGTAACATGGTAGTGTTTGTTGGATTACCAGTTTTGCAATCTGGGGACCCATCAGCTACCATCCCACAACTTAGCCCTTGGATATCACACTATCTGATGGATATTCAGACCAAGACTTTCTGTTCTATCTGTGTTTACCAATGTATATATATATTTTCAGCAAATATATTCCATTTTTTGCCCTCCACGCAGACTGCTTATTTGCATGCATCCAAAGTCCACATGAACAGAAATGGTCAATACTTCTCTGGCCACAATGGGACAGCTGTCTTCACTTTTATTTCACTGTATTCTGTTTGACTTCTGCCCTTATTGTTGGCTTCTGTTTGAATTTAGTGTTCCATGGTTTGAAAAGGTGCTAAACTATTCAAGTTATTAAAAAACAGAAAGTATCAGATGTCAGATATCTTGCCTCTTGCCTACAGATTCTGCATGTTCACAGTCATGAAAACAAGTTTTACAGCACTCTATGCTGTCCTGTGAAAAACTACACCATGACTCAACATCTTGTAGAACTAACTTCAACTGGGGTGAGGTCTGGACGATGGCTGGGCCATTGCAACACCTTGATTCTTTTTCAGCCATTCTGGTATAGGTTTTCTGCTGTGCTTGGATCTTGTTGCAATGGCCAATTTTGGCCCAAGCTATCAGATAGATTGCCACACATTTGAATACTTTGGTACACAGGGGAGTTCATGGTCGACTCGTTGACTTCAAGGTGCCCAGCCTAAATCATCACCCCGCCACCACCATGCAGTTGGTATGAGGCGTTTGTGCTTGGCTTTCACCAAACATGGCGCTGTGCAATATGACCAAACATCTCCACTTCGGTCTCATCTGTCCAAAAGTCATTGTTCCAGAAGTACTGCGGTTTGTTCAGCTGCAACTTTGCACGCCTAAGTCATGCTGCCACATTCTTTTTTAAGAGAAGACGCTTGCATCCTGTGAAAACTTTCTGTTTCACATGACTGTATCTGTTTACAGAACTTTCTCGTTCGATAAAGTTACATAAAAGGTTGTTTGAGTTTGTTGTCTTGATTTCATTTGAAGCATACTGATGCCTTAAGTGAAAATCAATTTTAACCTTAAATCAAAAGCAGGAGGGAAATTCTACACATGCGTAAGTGCTGACAAACAGAAACAAAGTTAATTTACTCAAAGCTGTTATCATATGTATTAAATCTACTGTAGATGCAGCTGATGGACAACGCTGCTCCTTAATGCATTTTTTAAAGGATACTGACTGAGATGCTGGCTTTCCTGTCTGCACTATTGAAATGAATTTTCTATTAGTATGTAGGATGAAATTGGGACTGAGCCCAGCCAGTAACTGAATTTTAATTGTGTTTCAAGCATGCCAAACATTTGCTCTGTGTCACATGAAATTACAGAAATAAATAAAATAAAACACTAAAGCAGAGCCAACGGAAAGGAAAGTAATGAGTCAGATTATTAATAGATCCCAAAAAATTCGGGTTTCTGCGAGTTACCGGCTGGCTTTTCAGGGGTTGCCTGTGAAATTGACAGCAGAGCGAAAATATCTAAAAATGAGAGCGTAGAGCAGCCTAGACTTGCCCTGCTTTCCAACAAAATGTCCTTACTTCTCAGGTTCTAAATCTCCAGCTGGTTCTTACAAATATAGAAATACACACACACACACACACACACACACACATATGGTGCTGCTTCATGATCTCATTTCTCCACTCGCTCACTTTATAATTCATACCCTTTTACCCTTCAGCTTACAAGACCATCACCTTGTTCACTTTTATTTCAAACAGTACTGCTTGCAGACTTTAGAATTCACCTCTCCTGTTCTGCCGCTCTGCTCTGTCTGGTTGCATTATGCTTTCTTGTAGGCATTTTCTGCTGGCCTCACCTCACCTGGTGTGTTTCACTGTCTCCTCTTATAGTCCTTTCTTCTACTAATTCTGCTGTGTTTTGAGTTAGAAGGCAGGAACGCCACATATAGTATATGAGAGAAGGGGGCAGGATGAAAGAGAAGCTGGTGAAGGTTTGGGCTACGATTTGTCCTTCCCCTCATGCTCCCCCACCCCCATCTTCCCCTATCTGGAAAATTCAATAGACTAACCTTAAGAATTTAATTGATGCTGCCAACGGGATTACAAAAGGGCTGGCCGGCGCAGGCCGGGGACAACTGATTAGCAGCAGGGGTAATTGTTAATTGATTGATGTATCTCCTTACCTCTCTCCCTCCATGGGTCTTTCAGAGAGTGTTTTGTTTGCCACAGTGGCAGCGCCAGTACAGCCCAACAGGGCATTACCATACATCTTGGCCTGCCCCCCCCCCTCTTCTGTCGTTTAAAACTACATTCTCCTGGATATCTTTGTGTGCTGAGACAAAAGGGGGCTAAGTATGCTGGGTTTAAGGTCACTGATACGTACGCAAAGGGCAGTGATTCCCATTTGTAGCTGACACGCTCAAAGGCAACTGACAGCCTGCAGCTATGCATGGTAGGTGAAGTGAATTCCACTTTTGGACTTGAACACCATTGCAAAATCTCATTTCCTGCTGTGTTTTATTTAGTTATCCTGATTCTGCTAACCTGTGCTTTCTATTTTCAGAAATTAGTGCAGATGAGATAAAAGCCCGGTGATTATAATGATTCTGCAAAAAGTAGGAACTATGAAAAAGCAAACAAGAGAGGGGGGAAAAAATTAGGAACACAAGGAGAGATTTGGATGTGTGTGTGTGTGTGTGTAAAGTGATGCTTTTGGGGTAACACAATCCTTATTGGGTTCAGCAAACAGAAACAATCTGTCCATTATGTCCTCTTTTCTCTCACTACAAGGCTCTTTTTCATTCTGGTCCTTCTCAGTGTGAAAACCCGGGGCTGTGACTGTCCGAACTGCGACTCCGAAAGCTTCCGCTGCAGCTATTTCTGCTCACCCTTGTCCACGCCAACATCAAACCGACTGCCAAGAGCTCCCCCCAGCTCTGGCACAGCAACGGGCTGACCATCAAGCAATTACACGGGAACTTGGCAATCGGGAGGAAATCCAGTCATTAAAAGGGCTTAACACTGGCAGAGGGTCTTCGTTGGTGGCGAGCCGAAGCGCCCGCTGCATCCCGTGCTGAATGGGACCACTGGGGGGACTTGTACGGGGGTTTTCATATACCAAAGATTTGGCAGGGACTGACTGGGTTTGTGTCATTGTGTACATGAACACGCATCTGTTCACAAACACACAGTCTCTCCATCTCAGACCAGATGTTCTCATTCATACACCACGCTACCACAGCAGGATACTATATCACTGCTTTAGGGTAAAATCCTTGTACTTCTAAAATGTCAACTTTTCAGCAACTCTGAGAGGCAGCCTCAGTTTTAGCGTGATGACAGTGTGTTTTCCACGTCGCCCGATTGGCTTTGAAAGAGTTTCATAAACCCAAGACGTCTGAGAGTTTTCTCAACCCACAGCAAAGCTTTTCAGCCGAGGTGAGAACATAAAAACCTGGCAGTATTATGAGGTTTTTGCACCGTGACAGCAGTGATGTGGAGGCATAAGCTGCATCCATGACCAAGGTTACAGGCTATTGACTGCAGCAGACATAAACAGCATTGGATTAGCAGCACTGGTTGAAGTTTCAACACATTGATTTGGCTTTTCATCAAGGCTTCTGGACCAAAGGCAAGGCCAGCATAGCGTGGTTTGGCACAAAACAAGCGTGTTTGGTATGCACAGTATGGCTAATGTACAGTATTCAGTAAAATATTAATTAGCTAAACCAATAAAGCAGTGCATATATATTTTTCACAAAGCTGATTAGCATATTATTTAGAGCTGTGACAGCTGTTCCTGCATATTGAAAATACATCCATCCATATTTTCTATCTTTTGTCCAATTGACAATATTGCAGTATTTTATCTGAAGCCAGCAGCAGTTGTGGCTGCTCACAGCTGAATTTAATTCCCAATTTACTAACAAGGAGCATGAGATTTTAAAAAACTTCGGGTGATTAGAGTGAAATCAGGTGAGTTTAACCTTTCATGTTGCTAAGATATTTACCTGAATGCTATCCACCTCGGGCCCCAGCTCTGTCTCCTAAACACACAATGCCGTACAATACAGCTGGATTTTTTTACATATTGAATATGGTGTAAATGTGAACTATTAGCGATTGCAATAAGAAATGCACATATGATTTACAAATCACTCACGTTAAAACAGCAAAATATAATGATATACAGCAATATGGTAAAGTGTACAGTACAGTCTATTGCTATGGTTGGAGCTTGACATCAAGATAAAAATGCCAGTGAAGGTAATGTAATCTAAAATGAATGTATCAGTGTTGCAATGCTGTGGTATATAAATAGGATACCATTTGCAGGATACTGATTGGTCCATTGTTGGTCAGCTTATTATTACAGGACTTTTTTTTTTCTGTAACATTTTCCATCAAATTTTTTTTTTCCTTCTGGGACATTTCTCCAAATGTTAAGGTTTAGCAGCATGTCATTTAAAATCACAACCTCGGTTTTTCTTTAACGTTCAGACAATGGTATGTTCTTCTCATCCAGTTCATCAAGAGAACATAATTAAATAGACAGAAAAAACAGCATTCAAGTAAATTTTTACGTATACTATACATAATTATTGTTCAACAGTTAAAAACTCTTTTTAATGGACAAATTCAAACATTTTAACGCAAAAAAGTTTGAGTTACAGCGTTCTAATGATATTACAAAGTTTTTTTGGTTTAAAAATTATATAATTTTGTTTAAAGGAAAGCTAGCTGTACTCTATTTGAAACACAGCACTAACATAGTAAAAACGAATACTGTAAGTCGGTTCAATTTTACTGTAAATACACTGATTAAAATGACATGAAAAATATTCAGTAAAGTTACATAAACCACTACACTATAGAGATTACCAGTGCATATTTAACTGCTGCGACAACCACTTGGGGCAATACAGCACAAATACAGAAAGTTAAAAAACTGTATTTAGTCCTACCAATAAATTATAAATATGACATAAATGGAAATTACAGTAAATATATTAAATTGGGTACATTTTATTATAAATACAATACTATAAAATTACAGTAACAATATGGCAACAAAATAAGAATAAATTTAAAAATGTATTTAAACCTACTAATAGATTACAATAAAGAACTTGTAAATGAAAAATATAATAAAAATATTGCAAATAAGGTCAGTTTTACTGTAAATATAATACACTATAATAACATAAATACAGAGTTAAGGTACAATAATACATTAAAAATACAGCAGGTTTAAAAACTCTTTACTCTTAGTAATGCAATCCAATAGATACTATAAATGAGAAATACAGTAAAGAATGTAAATTAGGTCAATTTTACTGTAGGTAAAGTATGATAACATTAAAGGAATTAGTGACAATGTATTTAAATTACAATAAGTTTAAAAATACTGTTTAATCTTACTAAAAAACTACAGTAGTGTAAATATTGATACTTGAAGACTACAGTAAAATAAGTACTGTAAGTAGGCAAATTTCACTGTAACTACAATACAATACAATACAATTACAGTAGTAATTCGTTAAACAGCAAAAACACATTAAATTTGAAAAATATTTTAAATCTTACCAATAAATTACAATAAAGGTACTGTAAATGAAAAATACAGCCAATAATTTTGCTTATCAGTGATTCTTTTCACTCTACCAGTTCATGAGTTTTAATTGTGACTGAAGTACCACCACGTGGCATTACTATGTTTATCTTTGGTAAATTATCCTTAGAAAGTAAAGCATCCTCTAAGAAACATCCAGTTGAAACCAGAACTTCATGGTGCACTGCTTATTTCTTGTCTTCACACTCTCATATCCTCGGTGAGGAATTGCTGGATTTGTGAATGAGAAGAAAAGTTGCTTGGACACACACACAGGCACAGACAAGGCTTTGTTGATTTCATTGCCTTTATTTAAGTCTGCATGTAAAGCAAGCTGCAACATATACAGTTTATGTGTAATAAAGCGAAGCTTTAAATCTATTTTTTTTCTATTAATGTCAGCAGAAGGAGAGAAAAAAAGTTCAAAACTATTGTCTGCAGCTCATCATCAAAGGTTACAACCCTCTAAAGCGGCTGTCAGCGAGGGCAGTGCGGACACGATCGTCCATCCTCCATCGCTCCATGCTCAGGCCTTGGAAAGTGCACTCCATGTTGAACTGCCATTGAACTCCTCACAATTAGTTTCAATATTTTCCCTTTCTTTCCAGCAGAGGCTCTGAGCAGCGAGCTGAGCACATTTCAGATGAAGGTATCCCTTAGAGATATTTAAACTCCCTACGTGCCGGCACTGCCTCCGGGAGTGTGGATGGGATGGTTATTAATGCATTATTTACACATGCTTCCTGCTGTCTCCTATTGTGGCTTGGCTTGATTAAAAGGGATATTGCTAAGGAGGCACTTTTTGCACACTGTGAAAGGAGAAAGAGAAGTTACTTTGTTGTGAAGGACTTTTCTTTGTTCTTTTTTTGAAGTATTGCAAGTTTTATGGGCTCTCAGATCAGGCTAAAGATTCTATCAGAAATGGAATCCACTGCTGGTGAGACAAGAAAACAATTCTGAACCAAACACAGCACTTTGATTCAATGATTAGGTCTTGAAAGAGATGTCAGCAAGTTAAATTATATTCTTTGAGTTAGGAGAGTCACACAGGAACTTAAATGAATTTGCTAGCTACTAAATCTTCATGATGGAAATCCTCAGTTAGTCCTGTCACCATTAGAATATTAGACAGGTTTCAAAATTCACAAAATGTGTGTGCATGTAGAGGTTAAAAATAATGTTTTTATGAAAGCAATGTGTATTTCTGCCATAGTGGCATGGATTGCAGCTACAGTAGGTGGAAAACTGCAGTTAGCCTGGAGAAAATACACTATATGGACAAAAGTATTGTGATAGACCTCACAGTCATTCATTTTCATTCAGTCCCATTGCCACAGAAATATTGCTATGAGGTTGTTTTTCTGGGGTCAGCCTGGGCTCCTTAGTTACACTGAAGAGAAAACTTTGTGGGAACAGTTTGGGGAAGGTCCTTTTCTGTTCCAGCATGACTGTGCCCCAGTCCAAAAAAGCAAGATTCATAAAGGTATGGTTGGATGAGTTTGGTGTGGAAGAACTTGACTGGTCCGCACAGAGCCCTGACCTCAACCTCATCCAACATTGTTGCCTGACCTCACAAATGCTCGGATGAATTATTGATCAAAACTTTCCACAGACGCTTTCCAAAATCTTGCAGCAATCTTTCCCAGTAGAGCTGAAGCTGTCATAGCTGTAAAGACCAACTGTTAATGCCTATGGAGTTAGAATCTCTACTATGTGTTATATGTAGGTGTCGCAATACTTTTGTCTCTTGAAATTGTTCTCTAACCTGAATACAAAAGGTAAATGTATTCAGTTATAAAGGGAACCATTGCTTGCATACGCTTTCAGCCTTAGCTTTATAGCCATAGCCACCTTGGCGTTTTGGTGCCAGAAAGGCCATATTTGAACTAGAAGGTACCATGTTATCAGCTAACTCTGTGTAGCTTGTTTGGAAGATGCTTCTGTAAATGTATGGACACAGACACCTGTCAATCACCATCATGTGACCTATAAAATCACCAAGCAGCTTGTAACTTTTTATAAGCTATTGTGAATTTATCTTACATGCTGAGAGTTGATGACCAAAAAGGATATGTAAAAAGTATTAAAGCAGATCATTTTAAAATGTAAAAATACTATGAAGATATTGTTACAAAAAGGTATTACCCCAGCTTCTTGGCTGACAAATACTAGACCTAACATGTCTGAAACCCACAGCTTTCATCTCTAATTATCTAATAGGCCTTCAGTGCTTTACAGGCATTCTTTAATTAGAACATTGTCTTCTAGTGCAATGACAAAGGATGAAACAGGGCCTCTTCGTAATAATTCCCCAGCTAAATAAATAAAGTCCCCCTTATATTGGATGGTCATGGAGGCCCATGTTTTAGTGGTATTCTAATTGAAATACACGATTCCGACAGCTTGTTTCTGCACTTAGTCGCAATGAACCATATCTGATTCGTCATTAAGTAATTATGAATGCTAATGCAAATAAAGCACCTTTCAAACAGAGCTCTCCCTCTCGCTCTCCCCCTCTGTATCTCTCCTTGCGAGGAAATTAATCACTCGCTCCTCGACGGAGGGGAAGACGAGGAAGCAAGGCAGCCAGCTGCGGGACGGTCACTTCACTCTCTTTCTGTCGAGATATGAAAGAGAGGAGAGACATTAATGATGTCTTGGGGATTCCACCGGGGAAAGTGAAAGGACTCTGAGGGAAAATGAGAGCACTGCTCGTTTTTTTTTTTTTTTCCTTCCCTGTTCCTTGTTGCTTTAATAAAGCAAGGAAAGGAATGAGAGAGAGAGGGGGGAGAGTCACTTAGAAGTCTCCCATAAAGCACAAGCCGGAGCATTTTGCAGCAATTACAGACAGATTGGGGATTTAGATATTAGTGCCCGGTGGTCCATTAGCTGGTAATTTGCCTGTCTTTTTTCTCCACTCTCAGTAGAGGAGTGTTCTTGCTAAGATCTCTACCACTCTAATCCTGTAAATAATAGCTGCATGGAAGAGAAAGGAGAGAGCTGGCCTCTGATCACTGAGTGACACTGAAGATAGCTGGAAGGTAGATAGACGGATGAATGGGTTCATGTTAAATGTGCACTGTTAAAAGTAGTGTCTCTGCACATCAGTGCAATGCTAAAATAACTGTGACAACATGAGCTAACTGTCTGGAATAAGAAAGTGTGTGCTTCTGCGTTCGAAACCCTTCAAGCACCAGCTGCAAAACTCTTCGAAGTATTTTGGAAATGATTTCCACATTTGTGATAAGAATATCAAAGAACATCCTTACAAAATGGGCAAAAATATCAATATCAGTGCTGGAGGATTCTGAAAATCCCTGAATTGCTTTCACATATTGCTCCTACAATGTCTATACATGGAGACCGAGGTGTGTTTAAAGTCGGGGGCATTTCATGTTAGCAACCCATCCCTTCATTCATGCGTTTTCCTCCATGTGTTCTGGCCGTCTAAGCAAAGACGCCTAGGCCTACCTCTCCTCAGCAACCTTCTCCAGCTCTTCTGGTGGGACACTGAGGTGTTCCCCAGCCAGATATGAGACTTAATCTCTCCTCCGTGTTTCAGGTCTGCCTTGGGGTCTCTACCCAGTGTCTGAAACACCTCATCCAGGAGGTGCACAGGAGGCATTCTAGTCAGATGCCCAAATCACCTTGACTAGGTCATTTCGATGTGCAGGGGTTGCATTTCCACTCTGAGTCCTTCCCAGATGACTGAGCTCCTCACCCTATCTCCAAGGCAGAGCCCAAACACCCTTTGGAGGAAACCCACTTCCACCACCATGATCTCATCCTTTTGGTCGCTTACCCAGAACTTGTGATCATAGGTGAGGGTAGGAACCAGTACATCATTGACAGATTCGCTTTCACACATAGCTTTCTTTGCACTACAACAGACTGTCACAGTGTCAGCATTACTGCAGATGCTGCACCGATTCACCTATCAATTTTGATACCCTACTCCTCTGTGGCACAAACACTAGAAGATCTGTTCCACTTTGAAGATGTGGATTAAGGATTAAGTGTTTCAGCAGCTCTCAAACAGCTCCCTCTTTATGTTTAGTGCTGTAAAGTAATTTAGCATATTATTAGATATTTTTCAACCATTTTTAAGCATCTGTGCAGGAACTACATGCTGTCAGAGCCCCCAGGCCTGCTCAGTAGCCACAGCTGGGCAATGTATTTATCTTTATCTTTCCACTGTAGAGCCATTTTTGCTCCATTTTTTTGCTGCTTTGAAAACTACATGACGCCAGACCTCCCCAGGCCACATATTTGTTCTGTACTTTTGTGTTGTGAAGCAATGTTTATGCATTTCCTGACAAATACCAACTTTACTACATTTTTTTGAAGCCATTTTGTTGGGGTGGCTGTGGCTGAGGAGGTAGCCATAAGGTTGGTGGTTCGAACCCGGACCCCTGCAGTCCACAGGCCGAAGATATTGAACCCCAAGTTGCATCTATCACAGCATGCACGAAAGGTGAAATGCATTAAAAACATAGAATAAAGCATTGTGTGAATGTGGCTTATGGTCAAAAGAACTAAGACCCAAGGCCTGAAGTCTTTAACTCCATGGGTGGAGCACTATCAACTTCTCATGACTTTATTATTCTGTAAAACAATTCAACACATTTCCACTGCATAGGTCTACCATGCATACTTAAACTCTTTTTTTTTAGATTAATTTAAAGTATAATAGTTCCCAAAAGAACTGGAGTGACAATAAGGGTAGAACTAAATACTTAAAGATGAGGAAACAGTAGAGAAGGATTGCACAGCCAGTATGAAGAGATCTAAAGAGAAGTTTGATGTAAATCATCCACCGTAGAGCAACAGTACAGTAATTGGCTTGTCCATAAAGCCTGTTATGAGCCACTGTTAGCAGTGTATTGAAAGGGGACAGTAGCAGCCCCTGTGGCCTAGCCCTGGGATATTCAAGCTCATGGTGACATTAATCACGGTACCCCCTCCATCGATCGCTTGGATAATGGTTCCGCTTATCACCTCACTGGTTTCTAAAGGGGCAAAAGCCAGAACCGTTCAGGGACATCCTCAGTGTCTCTCTATCCTCCTCCGTCTTTTGCTTATTAGCATCAGTGTATTTAGGCTTATTATCATTGCTGTCATGATCGTTATTGCTATTTCCAATTCATTTTCCAGAAGAAACAAGTTAATAAAACCCAAGAATACAGTGGACGCTTATTAAAAAACATTTTTTCTGTGTTTACATAATGGATCTGTTGCGTTGGATGCTTACTATATCAGTAGAGGCATAAAGAGTACCCATCCATCTTTCCTGTCTCCTCCCCTTTTTTCACCTCTAATCTCTGCTCTCTCATCGCTCTTCGCAAGAGGAAGAAGGTTACCCGAAATCTCCACAGATCAATTAGGAAAGGGACCTGCCCTTCAGAGAGAGGGAGGGGAAGAGTGAAGGAGTAAGTGATGAGAGTAAAAGTGAAGCAGAGGAACAGGAGGTGATGAAGGGAGGGAAGAGGAGGGAGCAAAGGGCGGGAGAAAAGAGAGGAGAAGATGAGGGTTTAGGACTGGGATGAGTGAATGGAGAAGAGGACAGTGTGATATTTGCATATCAGCACAGCACCCCACAGCGGTGCAGACTCGCCAATCTCACTAATAAGTCAGCCACTAGTTGGCCACTTTCCTGGTCTCCCCTCGGCTCTTTGCCCTAATAGGCCGTCTCCATGGGATGAGAGGCATCCACACTATTAGTATCTGTCAATCTGGCTGAAGGAGCCAAACTCTGGGGACCTTCAGGATCAGTAGACGTCTCGTGGGGACTTGGCATCCCTCCTAAAGCCACTGGAGAGATGGCTCCTGGAAGCTGTGAAACCTAAAACCCTGATCTTTGAGGATCTGTGGTTCACGGCTTAAAAAAGAACCACAGCAAGAAAGGAAGGAGACTGTCGAGGGAAATATAACCCAAAACACCAAGAAATGGACAAGAATGGACCTAATGAACCTCTGCTTTACCCAAAATGCTGACTCTTTTTGACGAGGGTGCACTGAAATAACCAAATGAAGCCTGAGCACGCTTTAATGGATTTAAAAGTTTAATGGTTTGGGAACTTAAATCCAGCGTGTGGATAATATATAAAATATCAGTCAAGTCAGTTTTAGGGATAAACCCTAATATTGCATATTACATATTTCCTCTAAAAAGCTTATGAGCTTATCTGAGACCCTTAAGTTGGACTTCTGTAGGACAAGAATCCCCAACTAATTATATCTCACATCTAAATTTTGGAGTTCATGCACATGCAAAATTACAGGTGATTTCTGAGATTTCACATGGGAAATGAAAATCATTTTCTATGTGACCAGCTTTCTTTCCAGGGCATCAACTACTGCCATTCTTGCAGCTGCTGCTAGTACCAGGAATGGTGGGGATTTTCTCATATTTATTGACTTCCACGCTAAAAGTTGGCTGGAGCCAATCCCAGCTGTCACTGTGTGAAAAGTGGGGTAAATCCTGGACAGCCGTGAGTCTGTCAAGTCTGTCCGGTGAGTCCGTTCGCTGGGGGTGGGCAACAGAGGTAGTTCCTCCATCAATACTGTACAACCCCATGGCCTGGGCGCAGGTCTCCTGTGGTCCCTCTGCCTCTACACCAAAGTGATTTCACTCCCCACAGCCTCTTCAGAGGGCCAACAGATGGTCATCAGGGTTCTCGTGGAGGCAGGTGTGGGGTCCCATCCGTCAACCACTGGTTCCAGCCCAGCCTTGTTTAAAGCCTAGCACAGTGGTTTCGCCCAACCCCTGGTCCACGCGTCTCCAGGCAACCAATTCTCCTCCCACTTCCGGAGGGAGCATGGGAGGTTTAGTGTCTCTTTCCCCATGGCTGACCTCTCTTCTCCTGGTTGAGGCCAGAGTTGGATGGAGCACCTGGGGTTTCTTCCAAACCCTGTCTCTGATTGTGGCAATTAAATAGGCCTATAAAGGTTAAGTGGGACAACTTGCTAAATGGTGTTAAATCAAAGGGGGATTTAATTTAATTTAATGTTAAAATAGGACTTACCATTTTTGTTACATTTGACTGACTCACCTGCATTTACAAGAGGAAAACATTTGGCTATGAATATTAAATGTATTAATTTAATAGAATATTTTTTACTTTTTATTTGGATATATGCTGAATATCTGAACTTTTTATATTAAAGTTCACAATTATTCTATAAAGGTTACACTGAAAGCAGTGATAACCTTGGCATGATATTGGACCCCAAGAGATAACGGCCCTCTTTTAAGAAGTGACAAAGTCCACATTAGGAGGTTGAAGGGGTGCTAGTGAAGTAAGTCCCCAAGTCAGTCAGTCAGGAGAATGTGGTTTGTGGCTCATTTAGTTTTTACTCACTGATTTGTACTTACAGTTTGAGGCACCAAAAGCTACTTGGATATATTTGTTTAAAAAAATGGTAAGAATTCATTTTGGGTTAAATAGACTCCTTCATAACATTGACCAATGCGTTCTCCTTGGTGGCGCCGTATGTCTTGAGTTTGTCAGTCAAGAGAATGTGGTTCGCTTTGATGACTTGCACTTTAGTTCCCTTTGTTTTTACCCACTGATGCACAACCTGTTTGGTTAGGTACTAACATTTACAATAACATTGTAGTTTAAGTTAAAATGTGCCCCTGTTTGATACAGCTACCCAGTGCATTTAATTGTGAGATCAAGGGGGCTATACCACATTTCCGTATGTGACGAGCTGAGGGTGGCAGAACCAACTTACTAGTGCCGTGAAACCTAGTGTATCATGGCCTGGAAGCCAAAGGACACCTTGCATGAACAGAACATCACTGTGGGAATGAGACAGAACCTACAGATGCCGACATTTTTCAAAAACCTGAATATTTAGGGCATTTTAAAATGGTGTTCCACAGAAGAATTCAATATAAACCATCTTAACTTTAGCTAAGAAGATAAAAAGAACCATCATTTCTATCATGCCTATGCAGCTTGATTGATCTAATCTCTAAGTTTCAACAAATCTCATGCAGACTTTGTATTTTTATACAGTACATTTTATACAGTAGTTTTTTCTTCATGAGCATTGACCGCCATCATGTCCACGTCACACTTTGCCTGTGTCTGTTAAGGTGTGGGTGATGGTTTTTTCAGTTCAAACGATATTCTGAATCACTGCAATTAAGTAAGCTCTTTCTCCTGATCCAAAAAGAGCCGTTTGTAGACCCGTGTCATAATAATATGGTAAAAACCGGCGTGGGAGGGAACATCTTGCCCTTGTATCCTTTTACACTAAGAGCCATTTTTAGTCTTGTGCACGAGTTGTGAATATTTCTGCCCCAAGATAAATATTCTGTGATTATTTTTTTCAATATGCACTCTAATGTGGCTGCAGATTTGGTCAAATATGTTCTCTCCTCCTCAGGCAAAGTGTAGATGACACCAGACAGTTTTCATATATGAATAGAGTGGCATTAAGTTAGGGATAATCATGTTCTGCCGCTAATTTAAGGTAATGACAGTATGAGTATGTGAGTGCATACTGTCTCCATCTCGTTCTCCCCCCGCAGCCCTCCCTCATGCATCGGTAATGAGGCGTAGGCTTATTGACTGAGGGTGGAGATATGATTATCTCTCCTCCTCTTCTCCATCCCTTTACCCCCCTCTTCCACATTCTCTTACTCTCTCCAGTCCCTGGCCATTCATCAGAGGTGGATAAGGCATGTTTGTTGCATGTATATTGATTTGTGCTGATTGTAAGAAAACAGGGGGGCTCAAAGATGGAGACACAGAGAGCCTACTGTGGGCTGGTGGTGTCTCCAGCTTAGATGATCCAGTGGGGCTTCCTCTCTGGGTGACTACTTACATGGAGGATCAGCTCTCACAAGATTTGGAATAAAATACTATAAATGGATTGCCAAGTGGTTGTTTTTGGCCCATTGTTGCTCACAATGTTCAGCTTTCACAACGAAGCAGCTGATGCAAAACACACGTAGGAGCAAGCAAGTTTCACCAGTTTAAGTTATTTTAAAGTGTGTGTCTGAATTAACTTTAATTTCAATTATAGCCACACTTAAAAGAAAACCCTTAAAAAGTTTGCTGACTTTGCACCTAAATGAGGTTTTAAGCACCGGAAGTTACGCTTCCACCACCGTGTTTGCTATTGCAAAATTCTCCCAAAATATTCACATCTCTTTGTGCTGGACCAACTTAAGGCTACAGGTGTCAGTAGTCAAAACAGCACTAAAAAAAAAAGAATTTAGCACCTTACAGTGGCTTTGCATTTCTTGACCTGGGATTTGATGTTTGTTTACAAGTCTGCCAACCCTGTCAGACTGATTTGTATATTGACACTGGATCAAATTCCAGGCACAGTGACAGCAGCGCATATCAGTACCAGCTGTAAAAATACCTGCCGACATTTAGGTTTCAGAATTGTGCTGCAGACTTTCTTTTGATGGGATGACTTTTTGAAGCGGGTTGGGGGTTAAATTTCAAACTCACTGTTGCAGTATTGCTAAACAAAGGGCAATGATGTATGTAGTGATTTTGGTGACACTAGATAGCAACAAACTCATCTTGCAGCCAGCTCCATGGAGAGACCAGCCCTTTTTGTGCAGCCAGGATGGCTTGTTTGCTTGTTTTGATGAACATTTCATTCTAGCTCAGTCAACTTTGAGGTCAAGTGGTTATAGTGTCCTTTCATTCCTAAATATTGCATCATCAGTGATATTAAGTAGTGGTATTGTGTGGAAGCATTTGGGTACTACAGCAACTCAGCCACCAAGTGGCAGGTCACATGAAGGCATGGAGCAGTGTCCCCAAACATCAAAAAAGTCAGTGTAAAAGTCACCAACGCTCTGCTGACTCTGCAATAACTGCAGTGTTTTAAACCTCCTCTGACATTAACATCAGCACAGAAACTGCACCAGGAGCTTCATGTCATGGGTGTCCATGGCTGAGCAGCTGCATGCAAGCCTTATGTCTCCAAGGACAAGGCCATGGATGGAGCGGTGTAAAGCGGGACTCAGGATCAGTGGAGACATTCTGTGGAGTGGCAAATCATTCTTCTCTATCTGGCAGTCTGATGGATGAGTCTGGGTTTGGCAAATTCCAGGAGAACATTACCTGCCTGACTGCACTGTGACATTTGTAAAGTTTGGTGGAAGAGGGATAACATTTTGGGGTTGTTTTTCTGGGGTTTTCCTAAGTTCCCGTAAAGGGAAATCTTAATACTTCAGCTTACTAAGACATTTTGGACTTTGTGGCAACAGTTTGGGGAAGGTTTTTTTCTGTTGTGACATGACTGTGCCCCAGTGCACAAAGCCAGGTCCATAAAGGCATGGTTGGATGAGTTTGGTGTAGAAGAACTTGACTGGCCCACAAAGAGCCTTGATCTCAACCCCATCAAACACCTTTGGGATGAACTATAATGGAGATTGCGAGCCAGGCCCTCTTATCCAGCATTGTGTCTGACCTTACAAATCATGGGCGAAAATCCCTGCAGACACTCCCTAAAATCTTATAAATAACCTTCTCAGAAGAGTGGAAGCTGCTATAGCTGCAAAGTGTGGACCAACTCCAAAATGTCTATGGATTTACTGTAGAACGGGATGTCATTACAGCTTCAGTAGGTTTAGTGTGAAGGTGGCCCAATGCATTCATCCATACAGTGGATATGTAGTGGACTGTGTGTAGACTGTGCTTCATAGATAACCTGGCAGTGTAGGTGAGATGAGATAAACACACAAAGCTTACAAGTGTATATATAAATTAATCACGACAAAAATCATGCAAACCACGGGAGAAGAACCAAGAGCAAACAGGAGTGTTGGCAGGTATGGCTGTAGATGGACCCATGAAGTTTGTGATATCTTGATGTCTCAAGCCAAAAAGAGTACCGACAAAGAGAGTACTATAAAAAGCCACACTTCACTGGATCTTTTCTGCTGTGCACCATCTGTATGTTTTTCTGATCTTTTCCTTGCCTAATGGCAGGATACCACTTGGCATAATATGCGGCTCACTGTAGTCCTCCAGTGCATGCTACATCTTATCAGTCTGACCCAATAACCCCCAACCTGCGAGGAATCACAGCACTTGAAAACTATCAAAGCATCCTCTAGAAGTGCATTTGTTGCTCATATTGTGGCTATATGAAGAGTTGGGGCACTTCCACTCGGGCTAATGAGTTTGCTGGCAGCATCGCTCTGTGTCTAATGACATCATTGACACTGATGCTACATATTGTGTCACAGGCCTCTGGCAATCGCTCAGCAGCTGATGCCCTCACTTTGCCACCGGGGGCACACCGCCTGGCACGTTAGAGTGACGGTTTTGGCAGGGCCGCGGAGTAACCCGCTGATACTGTGGCACAGTTTGCAGGACACATCAATTTGTCGCCCGCTATTGTGAGAGGCGATCTCTCTGGCGCCAATCCAGAGCTCGCCGCCTCGGCCTCATCTGCATATCTTTGTTATCCGGTGCTGGTTCTGAGGGAGAGAAAGGTAGAGAGGGAAGACAGACAGAGGGATGACGTGTTGTGCCTCGCCATCTGGGCTCTGTTTCTTCAACGGCCACAAATTAAAACTCAACCTGTATGGAGAGGAAGAGGCGGAGAGGAGTGGGGGGGATAGAATTGTCAAAAGGCAACAATACTTCTAATCTCTTTCTCCCTCTGTGCATTTTCAAAAGGGGGGAGAAGAAGAAAGCTGCTTTAATAATTAGAGGGGTAGAAAGCTCAAACAGATGAAACAATGTCCCCCTCCTTTTTTCCTCTCCCTATCGTCTGTAATGACTCGAGCGCTGATGGAGAGGGCTCTTTGAGGATGACATTCAAATGCTGACATTTGAATTATGTCTGTTTATCAGAGGGAGAATGGCCCGCCCGCTTTTGTTGTGCCTCCTTCTGCGCGCAGGCTCGCCAGTTGCAGGTACTCAAGCTGGCGGGTTCATTTTAATCACGCGCACGCATAGCGACGCGCGCACACACACTGTGCATAATGGCTCATAGGAATCCTGAAGGGGCAATTTTAGATGGTTTTGTAAAAGTACGGGAGAGTGTGGAGACAGTGTACACTAAAAACTTTAATGGGTTTTATTTCAAGCGTTTACAGCGGAAGAGCCATCAAATTGTAACAACCAACATAAAATCACTCATCGTCACTAATCCCCGACTGGATTGCCAGTTTATCTGCGTGGCTTACTCCCTCACGAGGACAAGCGTGGACACCATTTTGTGGCTAAAATGCTAAATTCCATCACAATCCATGTTAACCTTCAGGAAGCATCATGCACTTAGGGGAGATAAAAATTTGCATGGGGAAGATTTATTGTCTATCAGTAAATGGGCTGCAATGCAAAACAAAGGCCACTCCACAGTGGTGTGGTCCCTCCTCGGCTGCTTGTCAAAGTTGGGATCTAAAATCGGGACGATCCATCACGTTGGCACATGAAAAATTATGGAATTCACCCCGAGGAAATGTATTCACGGGACGAGGGTGTAAATGGCTGTTTAACAAAGGCATTCAGAAGTCAGCGGTAAACGCAGGTCTGCAAGGTGTGCAAAAGCGAGAGGGAGGGCAGGAGAGGAGAGGGGAAACTACAGCCTCCAATTATCAAGCTCGCCATCTGAGGGCTGTTTCACTGCTGTACTTCCCCCTGCATATTACATATCACAAGTGAAATATTTAAACAAGCATACATATTGAAGCGATCAGCCGTTCTGGTTTGATTGTCAAAAGGAGCTCTGCCGGAGCTGCTGGGAGAGAAGTAGAAGGCAATTATCTGCATTTTTCCATTAATTATTAGAGGACAGTTTTAATGTTCTGTGACTGTAACATGTACAAGTGAGGGCATGCAGCATGAGCTGTGATTTGTATTACTGTATGCGTGTTTGTGGGATTAAAATATATGCATTTTAAAGCTCAGCGTGTGTCATGTATGATTTTCACTTTTCATTTAGCCATTTAGAGTTGAAGTTTCATCTGATTTTCACTCTGTGTGCATCAAAATGCTGTTCTTAGAACGAAAAATGTTAAATAATTGATTCCACAGATACTGGAACATACAGTCTTTTCATCCATAGTACAGCTAAAGCTCTGAATCCTTCATGTTTCCTTAAATGTTCCCACCCTGGTATCTTCCTGTGCTTGACCAAAGCCTGCATAAAACTACTGTCATATCCACCGTGGCATCACTCACTGGTCTGAAGACTTGTGCTGTTTTTTATTTTTTAATTTAGGAG
The DNA here is from genome assembly GCA_015106775.1 of Etroplus canarensis. Taxonomy (NCBI): domain Eukaryota; kingdom Metazoa; phylum Chordata; class Actinopteri; order Cichliformes; family Cichlidae; genus Etroplus; species Etroplus canarensis. Next base: position 1,211 of record VUQH01080174.1, on the reverse strand, counting down.
TAACCATATATGGTGTGCTAAATTATTAGATAAACCAAGCAAACTTAGTTGATAAGCTACATCCTTAGACAATGGGGCCCATCACATAGACAGATACATAAAAAGGACATAGAAAAAGTGAGACGTTTTAGTGTTTCATGAAAAATACTAGCTCATTTTGAATTTTATGGCAGCAGCGCTTCTCAAAACAGTTGGGACACGGCCATGTTTACCGTTGTGTAGCATTCCCTCTTCTTTTAACTACAGTCTGTAAACATCTGGGTACTGAAGAGAGGAATGCTGTTCCATTCTTGTCTGATGTAGGATTCCAGTTGCTCAATTGGAATCAAGTCACTTCAAGGCCGGAAACTGCTCACCCTGGAGTCTAAAGGCGGTCACATTTCTAAATCATAATGGGAATGACCGTGCAAAAAAATCAGATCTCAGCAAAAAATTGGAATGGACTTGCAGTGTGAATGTAGCCTAAGTTGGCCCAAGCCACACCTCTGGTAAAATCTGTCCGTATTTTCCACCTTTTGTTATCCTGCTAATAAACAATTGTCACAAAATGCCATTGAATGTACAGAGAGGACCCAAATGCAGGACTCCAGGAAGCCAGGTGAATGAAAACTTAAAGCGTTAACTGCAGAAAAAGTTAACCAAAAATAAACAAAGTCATTAAAACATCCAAGCACAGAAACACAGGGAACTGGAAACACTCTGAAGTGAGGAGAAACAGACTAACAACACGACACAGAGCAGAGGGAGGCAGGGGTAGAAATGCACACTAACCAGTAACAAGTAAGGGCAGGAAGTAAAACTGAATGTAATGCACAAGCCATGACTGGTTACCAAAGTAAAACAGGAAGTGAGGCATGCTGCAAGTGCAAACATGAACTTGACATTAGGACATAAACGCACGATGACACAGAGAAAACTAATACTAAATGCAGGTGAGGGCTACAACAGAGATTCAAAAGGCTAAATGTAGCCGGTGGGAATCTCTGCATTGTGTTTTTAAGGACACCGCGTCACTGGAATGTTTCACTGCTCGCCTTTTTTATTCTGGCAAGGGTAACAGATAACAAAAAGAAAACTCCCATGAACTTTACAGCCCTCTCCAGACCCTATACAAAATGACAATACAACGTCAGCTTGAAACATCATGTACACAAGCCAGCTACACAAGAAATTAAAAGCATACAAGCATGTCAACAGGTGGGAAAACATGT
>VUQH01080173.1:0-13888 GCA_015106775.1 Etroplus canarensis | reverse complement strand
TGTGCTTGGAATATACTCAAAGAACTTTCTACAAACACAGAAACAGTATGCAGTTTTGGACTCTGGACTTGTACAAGCCAGGAGAGCTATTGCACTATGCTGGAAGAGTATGGACGCTCCTACAATGAAGATGTGGATGAAGGAACTTTCTGAATGTATTGGACTGGAAAGATTAACATACATTGACAAGGGCAAACGAAAAGACTTTGATAAACTCTGGGAACCGTATATGAATATCATGACAAATGAAAGTGCTAGATTTTTCTGAAATGATTTGCAAATGCTGTAAAATGTAGCCCCCCCCCTTTTTTTAAAAAAAAATATTTTCCTTCTTAACTTGTTAATTAATCCAATTTCATTACGTTTATTTGAATTGAAAAATGATGCAAGGGTATGCAGTTTGTATGTGTAAAGTGTGTTTATGTTATGTGTTTGTGAAAAAGACAAACATATTGGCAAAAAAAAAGAAATACCACTGGATAATCACTTGTGATTGATAAGTTGTTAGCTCATTTCTGACTCTGATTATGACTAGAATTTACGAAATTAACCTTACACTTTATTCAGTATGACCTGAAACTTGTGATTGAGCCCATAAAGTCCTCAGGAAAGTGTTTATTGAACTTACCAACCAGGACCACCATCAGTCATCTTTTGGATGCTGAGTCCCGACTCCCTTCAGTAGTAGCTCATTTCTGCTGATGCATAGATCGACCAACAAAATGATAGCTTTGCCTTCACTCTCAGCTGTCTTTTCACCACAACAGACCAATATACTGTCCACTGTAGGCATTGTGCTCCTCCATCAATGGTCACATTATCATGGTGGAGGGGTTTGCATGCCCAAGTGATTCTGGAAGCTATGTTGCAAAGGCAATTTGCCCCTGGTATGATTTCCCAGTTCAAGAACGCATCCATCCACCCATTCATCCTTCCTTAAGAGGTTAAAACCAAAGGGCCATGATATCTTCCTCATGACACAGTTCTCAGGACCTTACCCTGAAGCCTGACCGGGGACAGGGATCATTGGTGAGCATCCGGCGGCTAGGCCTCAGCTCCTTGGACCCAGGAGGTCCCAGGAATAATGTGGAAGTGCATATAAACCATGAATCTGAATGTGATGAGTGTATTGAGAGTGGATGAATATTAGCGTTTGTTATTTTAACCTCCTGAGACCCTGGGTCCTTATGGGGCAACAGTACATTTAGTTTTTCTGCACCTTAGTTCTGATCAGCACAGACCTGTTGCATCCCATAAATCCCAAACAAGAACTCGGGTCTCAGGGGGTTTGTGGCTGTGGCTGCAACTGTCATACCATGTGCAATGTGAAAGCAGTTAATCACACTGACAGACTCCAGAGCTTTGCCTCCTCTACCTAGCATTTCATCTCTCCGTGAATTGCTTTGCTTTTATGATCCACAGCTTCACAGTTTTAGTTTGATCTCAGTGTTTTCACAATGATGTTTGACCAGCAGCAGCTTCTCTGCTGCAAAAAAGTTCTTTTAAAAACCTCTGCACATTGCCCGCTCAGCACAAAACACTGGACAGACAGTTAGTGAGTGCCAAACAAACTGGAGCATTTAGAAGCTAAAAAGCCAGGAATTTCCCTTGGAAAACTAAAAACAGAGCTGAAAAAAGAGTGATTATTGGACTTGCATTCATGAGTTGGAAACAAAACTTAATCCAAATGAATTATAACAAGTGGCAAGCTGGTAGGATTCTGCTCCGTGATTAACAGAGTGGTTCTCAAAGGAAATTAGGTATACATTGTGGCACCAGTTCCCTTCTGTGGAAGCATGAATTTTATTTGTTCAATTTTGAGAAATGTACATTTTCCAAAATACTTTACATTTATAAATGATCTGACACACTGGCTTCATGCTCACTGTGTACAAGAGTCAAAGAGTTTCAGTTTGTGTGCTTTTGCGTCACAGTTTTTTATGAAACTTTTTAAAAACTTTGTCCTGAATAAGTAAAATTCACAGCAGAACATCAGTAATGTTTAGAAGTGAAATTTTAAGTGTAATTTAATCGTACTGATCATGCTTGGGGTGTCTTTAACGGTGCATTTATCATTTAGGTTTCCTCTCACTTAACTCTTTGAATCTTCTGCCCTCAGCTAAAACCTGTGCACATCATGCCTCTTTTAATGCACTACACTAGCTGTATACCACACAGTAATATATCATGTAAACACACATGCCACGAAAAGAAGGAAAAAAAAAGAAAAAAGCGGTGAGAAAGGAAATCACAAGATTAGTGTAAACAGGGCAGGTGTCGTTTTAAATGCATCAAATGCATAAAAATATGGTATAACAGTTTATCCCCACAGAATGGGCACAAACAAAGAGAAGAAGGGGAAAAATACAATGTACAAATATAGAGTAAGTCTGGCGTGCAGGTAGTACCTTCTGCCTGGGACAGAGCTGTCTGATGGGGATAGAGGTTCTGGGTGTACACTTGACCCTGCTGCATCCCCTCTGTCGGTGACCTGCTCCTGCCAGGACTCTCCTCCCCTTACTAGGATCATTTTCATTCATTTTTGTTCTTTTTTTTACTTTCTTCTTTGGCTTTGACATTCTTTCTTCCCAATAGCATGATTGATATATTGTCTTTATTTATATGCTCCATTCCCTTAAACTAAGTTCAACAGTAATTTTTTTCTTTGCCCTTTTGCTCTCTCCGGAGTTTGCTATTTACTTATAGCCAAAATTTTTTTGTTTGGTTATCCTGCTTGTTTGTTTTTTGTTACCCTCTTTCCCTTTTCTTCCTCCCATATTCTTCTTTCTTTTGCATTCTTTTTATAATCTTTATGTAACGACGGCACTTGTCACACCTGTATATTCATATTAATTATAAAACAATTATGTAAATAATCATCTTTTGTTCATAATAATAAAAACATTTTCCTCTCACTGGACTGTTAATGATGTATCCCAAACACTTATTTAATAGCAATGTGAGCCAGGATCATAATACACATATTTGGTAGAAAGAATAATATCCTTGTTCATTAAAAAAAAACTTAACTTGCTGTAGGTCACTGAATAACTCAGCTGATGTTGTTTTGTTGCTGTGATGATTTACTGTTATTATAAAATGTGGAAAATAATGACAGAGAAAGAAATTCTCCACTATGACCGAGTTTGTCCAAACTGGCACTGTATAATCATATAAGTCAGCAGCTTAATGTCTTCATGTCAGGATTCTGTTTGTAGATCATTTTTGCTGCCTCAAAAAACAAGTAATATTAAGAGTTGTAACATACACATTTAAACACTCTCCTACCAGCTGTAGCCTAATTACTAGAAAATAAAGCACACACACACACACACAGGAAATAAGAACATGTCACAGTCAGCTGTTCAGTCAGCAGGATGTACCATCATGTCAGTTCCAGATATATCCTCTGTGAGTGCATGTTTTCAGGCAAAGCACGCTGAACAAACTGATAGCAAAAAGAACTCCCCATGTCCTTTTTTCTTTTCCTCTTGTATCCTTCACCTCTCTCGTCCTCCCTTTTTTCCATTTTTCTCCTCCACCCACTGCTACTTCCTGTCACCCCTTCACTCCACTTCCTCTCTTCTCCCTTCCTCTCTGTCTTCTGATCTTTCCTTTTCTCTGTGATAACTTTGTCACCATACTTTTCACTTCTTTCCTGTCCTTGTGTTCCGTTCTTACAGATTTTACCAAATTCATGTAAAAGTGTGCATTTGCCAACCATCGTGCAGCCTGTAACACACGCTTTGTTTCCTTTCTCTAGTCTTTAACGTTTTTCCTTCTTTTTTAAATCACTAGTTTACATTTGGATTGGATTGGATTACTTTATTGTCATTTCAGCTACATATAAATACACAGTGAAATGATATAGCGTTCCCCCAGGACCCGGTGCCCCATACAAGGGTAGTGCTGGCCAGCCAGGGCCCGCCTCCAGCCCAGCACAACACCCCGCCCGCGATGTCCTCTTCCCTGGCCACCGGCATCAGGCGACGCCGAGGACTGAAGTCCCGGTCCACGCAGCAAGCCTAGATCGGAGCTCCCAGAAACCTTCCATCCGCAGCATCAGCCCTGCGACAATTTCCTGGTTTGCTTACATTTCTTCCCTAACAATGCTTTTTGGACCTCAGTCACTCCTGCCTATTATATTGTATAGCTCTTCCCATTAAGAACTGGACTTAAACCTTCTGCAAAGTAGTGGTATCTACATTTTTCTCCATGATATATCCTCTTGATACTTAAGTATACTGAACGGAGTGCCTGTAACACAAGTAATCTCCTCCCTGGGATTCTGAATTTACCTCTCTAACTTGAACAACTCACTATGTGAGATATCGTCCACAACATATCTACACTGTGATTATTTGGCCAGTAAATTTTATTAACCTACACCAGTTCCAGATGTGACACAGTGGTACAGTGGTTAGCACTATTGCCTCACAGCAAGAGGCCATTAGTCCCTTCTGAGTGGATTTTGCATGCAAGGGGGTTAGATTAATTGGAGACTCTAAACTGCCCATAGGTGTGAGTTTTAAGGGCTGTCTGTCTCTCTGTGTTGGCCCTGTGATGAAGTAGTGACCCATCCAAGGTGTACCCTGCCTCTTGCCCTATGACAGCTGGGATAGACTCCAGTGTCCTCTACAACCCTGAACTAGGTAAGTGGATGAAAATGAATGGATGAACTGGTTCCAGACACCTAAAAAATCTCCACTGTCTAAACAAAGCCAATTTAAATAAATATAAAACCTCAAGCAACATATTTATAAAAGAATTCTACAACCAAATAAAGAGAAGACAAATCTCCAAGACGTGAGGCAATTGCAGTCTCAGTTAAAAGGTTAATTGTTTGCTGAAAAAGTTGCAAGCAAAAAATCGTGAAGTGAAGCTCATATAAGGGATTAAAGAGGCAGATTGGAAAGGTTGATGCTTAAGTGACACCAATTAGCTTAGTGTTTTATGAGATTACACACATACACACAGCTAGATTCATGCAGAGACATATAGTATACTAGCAAGTACACGAAAATACACAGCAAGGTACGAAAACATGCTAAATATAAATAGAAAGTCAACTATGTCAGGGCAGAGCATTCCAAGACCTGAAATACACACATAAATACACACACACACGGACACAAGTGTGCATGCAGGAACTGATACACATATATCAGGACATCAGTATGTACAGTAGGCAAACACACACACCAGAGGGGTGAGGTCAGAGATAAGAGAGAATGGGAAACAAGCAGCTGTCTGATCAGCGGACATACTGCTGCTCTTACATCACGGCACATTTCTTCACTCTCATTTTTTCACTCTTTCCCAGCCACAAATTCTCCTCCTTTTACCCGCCTTGGCAGAATTTTTTTTTTTTTTTTTAATTTTCAGGATATCTGCCCCTTTCCTTCGAAAACATGTTTATCTTCTCTGCTCTATGGATTACTTTGCTTCCTTATCTCCATTTTCTTGCTCAAACACTATCGTCAAACAAAAAAGTAAAATGCACACTGATACTTCCTGTCAACAGACCACTGTAAGATGCCCATAGATAATCACTGCTTTATCATACAGTAGCCCAAGTGAATCAGAACATTTTGTTTTTCTGAACATGTCATGACATTTTAATAGCGCTTTAAGCAGACACAAAGTGTGAAGCTCTGTTGCATAAGTAGCTTTTGATTTTATAGTTATTCATCTGGCCAGCCATTGTCAGTCAGAGGTGGGAAGTAACAAAGTACAAATGCTTCACTACTGGACTGAAGGAGAGTTTTCAGGCGTACTTTGAGTACTTATTTTTTTCTGACGGCTTAGTGCTTTTACACCTTACATTTTCACACAAATATCTCTACTTTCTAGTCCTTACATTTTTAAAGCAGGCTAGTTACTTAAGGTTTAACGCATCTGAGGGGAGTTACTGATCATTTAACATGGCTGCGCACCTTTCTGACATCAAAACAATTTGAACATAAATAGAGGGAAGAATTAAACATAAAAAATATTGGTGTTTCCATCATCTGTGCTTATCACACATGACTGGTGGAAAAGATGCAGAGATGTAAGAGGCAAAAAAACATGATTTATGCATAATTTATAGGACTATGCTCATTTTTTTTTTTTAGGTGGGGAGCAAATCGAGCTACTGTTTTAATCTGCTTTGTTTCTCTTTGCAGGTGTTCAAGCTGAGTCCATTCATTTGAATAACTGATAGAATCTGAAATACCATTCCCTTTTACTTATATTATTGCCATTTTAATATTGTATTAATATGAAACGAGGTTCAGTTAACAAATAGTCAGTAGAAATACCTTTTAAAGAGCTACTTTTTACTTTTATACTTTGATTACATTTAGAGCCTGTACTTTCTTACTTTTACTTGAGTAAACACATTGAATCTTCACTTCATCTTCTGCCAGAGACTTTTTTAATGCACATATCTGAACTTCTTCTTCAGTAATGAATACATGTACTATTGCAACCTCTGGTGTCAACCTGAAATTTTAAGTTCTGTTTGACACCAGAGTTCCAGCTTATGCAAATTTGATCACGAATCAGTGCAACATGAAATTAGTAATGATTCGTTGCAGAGTGACCTCTAGAGCGTAGTTAAAATGTGATGTTTAGTTAAGATGTGATATTGTTTAGGAAACAGAAGGAAAACATCATTAACTGACATGACACATTACGAGGTATTCATAACTTTCACAAGGTGAGGTGCCTTTCCCACATTTCTTTGAGGGAAACATTTGCCAAACCAGCCTCATGTGGTTATGAAAGTTTAGGATGCATTTATGACATTTATGAAGCAATTACAACAGTCTACAACACCATTACGATATTTTGCAAATATTTCTGAAATCATAACCCTTCCTGAAGGTTTAGGAAATTTAAAAATTGGCACTCCATCGTCAGCGGCAATACAAGGTGTTCATCAAATCTTGAAAATCATTATAACACTCAACTTTCAATTCAGTTCAAATCAGTTTTAATTATATAGCGCCAGTTCACAACAAAAGTAGTTTAGCTATTTACTTTGTGTCATCTGGCTTCATGGATAAATAAAGCTGGGTATGATCTGCATAGCATTGAAAATGTACGCACGGTTATGCACTGTTTTCTAATAATATTGCATATATTACATATAACATAAAGAGTACTGGTCCCAGCATAGAACCCTGTGGGACTCCATGACTAACTTATGTTTGTGGGGAGGACTCCACGTTTACATACACAAATTGGAGTCTGTCAGACAAATAAGATTCAAACTAGCGTAATGCATTCCCTTTAATAACAACAGAGTATTCTAGCCTCTGTAGCAAGATATTGTATCAAAGTTCTAGAAAATCAAGCACAGAGACGAATCCACTGTCATAAGCCATAAGATCATTAGTAACCTCGACTAGTGCTGTTTCTGTGCAATGATGAACTCTGAATCCTGACTGGAGCTCTTTGAATAGACTATTCCTCTGCAAGTGATCACACAGTTGTTCTGCAACAACTCCTTCAAGAATTTTTTAAATGAAAGGAAGGTTGGAAATCAGTTTGTAATTAGTTAAGATGGCTGGGTCAAGCAAAGGCTTTTTAAGTAGTGGTTTAATTGCAGCAACTTTAAAATCCTGTAGTACATAGCCCATTAATAAGGATAAATTGATGATATTTAAAATTGAAGCATTAATCAATGACAAGGCCTCTTTGAGCAATCCCGCAGGGGTGGGATCTAAGAGACATGTTGATGGTTTGGAGGAAGTACTGACGTTAGCTCAGAGAGATTAACAGGTGAGAAGCAGCCCAAATAAATACCAGTAGTCAAAGCTGCCATACTTAATGGAATATCTGTGGGTAAGCTATGAATAATTTTTTCTCTAATGGATAAAATTTTATTTGTAAAGATATTCATGATGCTGTCACTCCTGAGACCTAAAGGAACAGATGGCTCAACAGAGGTCTGACTCTTTGTCAGCCTAGCTACAGTGCTGAAGAGAAACCTGGGGATGTTCCTATTCTTTTCTATTAGTGACGAAAAGTAAGCTGTTCTAGGTTTACGCTGAGCTTTTTTATTGCTTGAAAGACTGTTTTTCCAGGGCAGATGAAGGTGTTCTAAATTAGCAGAATGCCATTTCCTCTCCAGTTTATGTGTTACCCACTTTAAGACATGTGTTTGTGAATTAAACCAGGGATTCAGACCTCTCTGATTTGTTGCTTTCTTTCTCAGAGAAGCCACAGTATCCAGAGTCATACGTACGGTTGAGAAACTATTAAAAAGATAATAAACCTCAGTGCAAGTAAAGTTTAGGTAGGTGCCCTGTTTTGTGTTGGCGCATGGCATTGAAGGAAATAATAATGATGGATGAATCGTTTCCTTAAATTTAGTCACAGCCCTTTCCAATAAACATCTACTGCATTGAAATTTTTCCCTAGCGCTGTGTAGTCCATTTTTGTAAATTTAAATGTTATTAAGATATGGTCAGACAGAAAAGGATTTTCAGGAACTGCCATTAAACATTCAGTTTCTATGCTATATATATCAGGACAAGATCAAGAGTATGATTGAAACAATGAGTTGGTCCATTTACATTTTGTAAAAAGCCAATTGCGTCTAATAATGAATTAAATGCAGTGTTGAGGCTGTCATTTTTAACATCTACAAGAATATTACAATCACTTACTATTATTATTTTATCTGAACTGAGCACTAAATTGAATAAAAAGCCAGAGAATTGATATAAAAACTCTGAATAAGGGAAATGTTGTAGGTACTTTGTGAAGAATTCAGTCACAAAGTACGTACAACATGTTTGAGATTCATTAAATGCTGAATTCACAATGATTCATAATCACTTTAAGCGGGATCTACCCTTTACTGTAGGCTACTTAAATCTTTTGTGCTGTGGCAGACTCAGGCCCTCAGCCTCATGATGGTAAACACTGTATACCGTGGGAAGATTCTGAGGATAAGGAAAACAACAGGACTGTATTAAAAATGATTCACTTTTTAGCATTCATTACACTTTCATGGTCTTTTTAAAGAAATTCACACCATTGGGGTGAAAGTTCTTCTTTTATCTCTCTCAACTCCTGCACTACTTTGCCAGCTTTGAATTAAATCCTTAAATTAAGAATGGTCTCACAGCTGCATTTAGAAGATCCCTTTACAATGTCCCCTGTTGTCTGTAATCACTGGCTAACCCAGTGATAATCCCTCTCACTATGACAGCAAGCTAATCCAAGCTAAGGGTTGTAAACACATCTCAAAAAAGTCTGAACTCTTTAAATAGTTTAATTTTCTGTCCAACTCTAATTATTTTGATGCATACAGTAATCCTGTTTTGCTTGTTTCTTTATCTCTTTGTTTCAGCCATGGGGTGCAGGTAAAAAAAGAGAAAATCAAAGAAAGATCTAAGAGATTAAGCAAAAATACTAAATAATACTTTTATTACTGGTAATTTAATAATAACTGGAAGACATCCTAACCTAATAATGCCCTCTCCTATTATAAATGTAACAAATTTACTGAGTGAACGTACAAGAAAGGACACCATATCTTTGGACATGTTGCTGTATTTGATATCATATGTGCAAGTTCAAGTTTTCAGTCTAACATGACCTAATTCCTTGTATTAATCCAGAGTCACTTTGAGGGAGCTTCCACACTGGGGGTATTTACTGCCATTACTGGGAGTATTTCACCACCATAAGGTCTCATTATGATGTGGAACAGATAATGCTTCCTGTCATCTGCATGTTTGTCACTGAAAGAGATGTTGTTCAGCTGTCACATGCATTACAACATAGTAAAACAAAGGAGCTTGTGTTAAACAGGAGTTTGTTCGAAGTAAAATACTGATATCTCACTGAAACAAGACTAAATCCTGAACTCTAACACTGTAAACAAAGAATAGATAGGTTTCATGGTTTAAAGATCTTGTGATTGCAGAACTCTTGATTCTCCTCGCAGCTGTTCCATCTTGTGACTGGGTTGATAGCCATCTCAGTACAGCAGCAGAAGCGCTGTGGTCTGTATACAGTACAACTCGATCATATGAACAACTGTCCAAAATGACTGCTGCTCTTCACCTTTTAATGATGCTGTTCTAGTTTACGCAGGAACTATTTTTAATCTATGTTATTAGAATATAACTTACTAGAATAAAGAGGAGGTTTGAAGTGTAGGTTTCTAGCTTAACATTTACAACCTTAAAAGCCTCTGATACACCTGACATGTTAAGCACATGTACAAAAATGAGCATTTGTTTACTCAGTGCCAAGCTGCTGCATTTGAACACATCGCTGTTGATGAAATATGCATTGCCGAGGCACTGCATCTGCACGTGAAATTCATACAGAAACATATTACTTCAAGTTATTGCTGCTAAAGGTGGCTCTGCAAACTACTGAACTGTGGTGTGTACTTAGTTTTTCACAAGACTGCATAGAGTCCAGTGAAAACTTATTTCACTTTATTATTCTGAGTTTATTTTATTGAGCTTTTCTACTTCATTTATTGGCTGTGTTTAATTTTTTGACTGATGTGATACAATAATTCCACAACTTTTGGAATAAACAAAGTACATCTTATCTTCATCTATCATGCTCCCTCATGTGAAACTAGCTCCCAGTTTTGGGTCCAGGAGGCAGACACCCTATCTACTTTTAAGTTTAAGCTTAAAACTTTTCTTTTTAGGCCTGCATCAGGTGACCCGAACCATCCCTTATTCATGGTGCTGAAGGTCTTCCCATGATAAACTAAGCACTTCTCATGCATTTATCTGCTACTATTACATGCCATTAACATTGTCTTCTCTCTCTTGTGGTTTGTCCTTTTGCCCCTCTCCTCTATCTGTCTCCTTTTATATTTCTGCTGATGTCTGCGGAGCTTGTTTCAGATCTGCTTTACTGACCAGAACCTGCTCAGAGTTTTGTAGTCTGCTGACTCTATAGTCTTCTTTTCTTTATCTGCTTATCCACTCTCACCCATCCCAGCCCTCCAGATTTTCTTCCTGGTGATAGGAAGGGTTTCTTCTCACTGTCACCAAGTGATTGATCAGGGAATTGGTGGATTTATCTTCATGATATTGGAAGGTCATATGATTCACCATCTGGGAATTCATCCAAAACCAATTTGAATCAAAGCACTGCACAGTTTTTCCCCTTGAAATACAAAATACTTTTTATTTACAGGACATTACTGAGCTGATGTTCTGCTACTTAAATTATCCTACTTTTACAAACAGTCTATGTTTTTAAAGTGGCACCTTTATGCTACCAGAAAATTACAGCATTTTTCTACAGGTATCTTCACAGTCTTTGATTACTGAGAGCAAAGCTTAAAACAGGTCTCTAAGTCTGACTTTGACAGCATTTTCTTATTCAGAATTTTATATAAAGGTGGTCTAGGTTGGAATAGATAAAGAAAAACTGCTTGTTAAATTTTAGAGGAAATATGTCTGTTTATACAATATTCAAGACTCAGCATAATTTCTCCAGAAACACACAAACTGTGCAAAATCATCCTCCCTTTGCTTTGAGTCATGAGAGACTGTCAGAGACTGTCCATCTCTCATGACTCACAGTCTATTGAATGAACCTTACTCCCTTCAGTTACTGCTTCAACATCACACACCCAGCCTCTCCCCCACTGCCTGTTCTGGGTTAAACAAACAGATATGCACATCCTGCAAAAAGCACTTCACACATGCACTTGTGTTCATGCGCAACTTTCACTTGTCTGCTATTGTAATGTGAGGATAAAGACCAAACTGTTTAATTAAAGCAGCAGCACTGAAAGGTGATAATGTCTAACTGTTCCAGACCTTTAAGGAACATTTGTCCTTGACTGCAAAGATTTATTGGCTATAGAGATGCATTGAAGCAGCGTCTCTGAACTCTGCACAGCTGAAACTGGGCCCCTCTCTCTTCACTGTGTGTCAGCTCACACAGTTGAGAAAAGGACAAAAGTTCTGGCCACGAGCCTGTTGATCACTGTGTGTGTTTGTGTGTGTGTGTGTGTGTGCGTGCGCGCATGTGTGCCAGCTGGTTACATCTGGTTCAAGAGGGAGACTGATTACTCCCACCTCTCAGTATCAGTAACTAATCCCTGTTCCCAGAAGTGTGCTTGTGTGTGTTTCACATACAAATCATGTTCATTTTCAAATTTTAAGATACTGAAAATCTTGATAGCTGTGAAATCACATTAAACTGGATTAGATAAATGTCAAGGTGACAGATGTTCTATCCTCCTCTTGTGCCTCTAGTCAGTTTGATGTTTTATTGATCATTCCATGAATAATCATTCAGTGACTCCCACCTCTGGCATTAACATAAGCACAAAAACTGTGCACCAGGAGCTTCATGGCATAGGTTTCCATGGCTAAACAGCTGCAAGCCTTACCAAGCACAATGCCAAGCATCAGCTGGAGTGACACAAAGCATGGTGCCACTGGACTATGAAGCAGTGGAAATGTGTGGAGTGACAAATCACACTTTTCTGGCAGTTTGATGAACAAGTCTGGGTTTGGTGAACACTTGATTTCTTTGTGCCAGCTGTAAAATTTGGTGAAGGAGGAATAATGTTATGGGTTGTTTTTCTGGGGCTGGGCCCCTTAGTTCCAGTGAAGAGAAATTTTATTGCTTCAGGACATTTTGGAGAAGTCTACAAATCCAAGTTTGTGGGAACAGTTTGGGGAAGGCCCTTTTCAATTCCAGCATGATTGTACCCCAGTGCACTAAGCAAGGTACATAAAGGCATGGTTGGATGAGTTTGGTGTGGAAGAACTGACCCAGACAGAAATTCTCACAGACACACTCTTCTTTCTTTGTCTTTCCAGAAGAGTGAAAGCTATTATAGCTGCAAAAAGGGCAACCAACTACATATCAATCCCTATGACTTTAGAATACTTTTGTCCTTATAGTCTAAGGACAAGAGAGATCCACATTAAATGTATTTAATTTAAACATATTCACCCTAGTACTGACAGCTATACAACCAGCTAGACGACCAGCAGTAAATGAAAACACCAGATGTAATCAATATGTAGATGACCAGCAGCACACGAAACTTATCTGGGAAATCAATATATTGAGGTCCTGCAGTACTAGGGTTGAAATGTGTTTAAAAACTAGAACTAAGTCAGTTTTACCAGTAACTCTAAGTGTCCCAAGCTGTAGCCAAAATTTGTTTTTGTTCAGCACGATTCTTTTCTATAACCAGCTTTGAGCATTAACACAATGGGTTATACCATTGTTTCAAAAGCAAAACTGCACCAATTTATTGTGTGATGTAGAGCAACAAAAACAAACACTGGTACCCAGGATGTTTTGTCAGTTTTCTGAAATTTCACTGGAGGAAACTTCAAAAAAGTGCATTTTGGGTGAGCTTGAAAGGATTATATGACCATGTGGGATAGGTGGCTGGTCAAAACAAGTTGTGTTATATCAAAGGTCTCCTTTTTTTTTGCCAATATATTTATTGTCTTTTTCAAAATTATTTCACAAACACATAACATATACACATACATACACATACACAGACTGCATACCCTTGCATCATAAAAAAATAAATAAATAAATAAATAAAAACAAATTAAGAAAAAACAAAAAAAATAAATAAATAAGAATAATAAATACATTAAAAAACAATAAAAAATAATTTAAAAATAAATTTAAAAAATGGAAAAAGAAAAAACAACAAACAGAAAAAGAAAAGAAAGAAAAGGGTGGGGAAGGGGGGAGGAAGAAAGAAAACGGGGGCTACATTTTACAATGTTCATATATCATTTCATAAAACTCTAACACTTTCATTTGTCATCATATTTATATATGGTTCCCAGAGTTTATCAAAGTCTTTTTGTTTGCCCTTGGCAATGTATGTGAATCTTTCCAGTCCAATACATTCAGA
>VUQH01080172.1:0-36125 GCA_015106775.1 Etroplus canarensis | reverse complement strand
TTTTCAGACTGACTGACCGTTATTTCTTAAAGTAATGATGGACTGTCGTTTCTCTTTACTTAGCTGATTGGTTCTTGCGATAATATGAATTCTAACAGTTGTCAAATAGAGCTGTCAGCTGTGTACCAACCTGACTTCTGCACAACACAACTGATGGTCCCAACCCCATTAAGGCAAGAAATTCCACAAATGAACCCTGACAAGGCACACCTGTGAAGTGAAAACCATTTCAGGTGACTACCTCATGAAGCTCATCGAGAGAATGCCAAGCGTGTGCAAAGCAGTAATCAAAGCAAAGGGTGGCTATTTTGAAGACTAAAATATAAAACATGTTTTGAGTTATTTCTTACTTTTTTCTTCACTACATAATTCCATATGTGTTCATTCATAGTTTTGATGGCTTCAGTGAGACTCTACAATGTAAATAGTCATGAAAATAAAGAAACCATTGAATGAGAAGGTGTGTCCAAACTTTGACTGGTAGTGTATATGTTCACTTTTTTTTTTAAACCAAAAGAACCAGAGTAGTATTCAGAGGAGGGATAATGTTCAGTCTTTTTTGGAGGAGCATGTGCAGCAAGTGTGGTGCTTTTAAAAGCCTTTATCAGTTAACATGAAGAGAGGGTTGGTGTGACAGAAAAGGATGCAAGAGAGAGGGTGATATGGAGGGAGATTATCTGCTGTGGTGATACCAAAAGGGAGCAGCTGAAAGAAAAAGGTTCATCAGTTATAACTTGATAGAAAGTGGTGTAAAAAAAAACATTAAATGAATCAACATGCATGTCCTTTTATATCGTACCAGTTCTCTTTGGTACTGAAGCTGGATATTGTGTCAACTATTCTCTTCATTTTGGAGACCACAACAATGGCTAAAAGTGATCTGAAAATTACAAAAATAAATAAAAATTGGTCAGTAAACTGAAGTTCACACTCATAACTTACATTTCATTTAAGCTTAAAATGAATGAATAGTAATTTGTAACAGTAATACTGTGTTATCCACATTTTACAGCTTATTGCTTAAAGCACATAGACTGTATATAAACACTAAAGACATAAAGACCTTTACTGGCAGATCAAATTTTAAATTTTCACCTGTTTCCTTTCAACTTGGCAGTGAAAAAGGGTGACCGAGTTGCTCAGCTGGTGTGTGAGAGGATTTGCTACCCAGATCTGGTGGAACAAGAGGTAAATTCAAACTGCACACTTCAGTTCCAGTTTATTAGGTACACCCAATTAAAACCCGTGTAGCATAAAGTTTCATGAAGATTATGTTTGGTTTTTGTTTAAACTATTTTAGAGATTATGCTTCAATTGTGTGATCCTGTTTCTATTAGTCCAATGCTTGTGTAACAGTAGGCTTAAACAGCACTACATATTGCATAAAATTATTATAAAACCAAATCATTGTCTCAGAGGCAGTTTTAAAAAACTGAACATTACAGTCTTCTTGAACGTTGGGTTTATAGTAGGACTATTTTGGTTAAGTGTACTTACTCCTGGTTCACTACTACTTTTTAAAGTACTTTAAAAACTCTCTGGTTCTGAATATGTATATATATATATATATATATATAAATAATAAAATTTTTCACCACATTAGTTTTGAGCTTTAAATCAAAATAAGTTGTCTTTTTTCTTTTAGACACTTGACGAAACAGACCGTGGTGCTGGAGGTTTTGGATCTACTGGACGTAACTGAAAGCTCCAAATGTAACAGATGTGCCAATGTACTGTATATGTTGAAAATAAGTAGCTTAACTACCAATAAAATTCTCTTTTGTACTTTATAGAGGCTAGTGTTTTACTGGGACTGAAAAGCTTGCGTTCTTAGTACAAGTTTTTGAGTTCTAAGAAATTACGAAATGTAAGAAAGTTACTCTTCCAATTAGCCACATGGGGGCAGTGCCAGACAAGAATGTTATGATTTTCCACCACTGATGCCGCATAACTGCAGACAGAGGGCATAGAGCATAAAACTAGCAGTTGCCTGTTGAATTTGGTTACAATAGTAATACAACCCAGACAAATGGGAAAGCACAGCAGTGAGTACATGTACACCAAAAAATGTTTTTATTGTGAATTTACATCTAAACCCTCACTGATGTGAACAGAGAACACAGACTGGTGTCAGGCTGGTTCATGGCAATGCAGCACTGATTTTTACTTGTGAGAGAATATGTGGCCATGAAGACCTCAGTGCAAAATCATGAAGGCCCAGGTTTGGCATCATCAATGTGTGTGTGTGTGTGTGTGTGTGTGTGTGTGTGTATGTATACACAGTTTACAAAGGAAGTAGTTGGTCATTATAAGCACCATTACAACCGCCCTCTATTCCAGGGGCTTCCTCTAGTTTACAAAAGCTTCATAGATTAAAAGTGGCATTGATTATTACAGTATAAACACAATTTACATGTAGTATAGAGGAGAGCAGGCAGGCTATGAAGCTAGTTGTTACTGTTGCAAAGACGAGATCTTCAGAATGGCTGATGGGATTGTATTTTGTAGACTACTGAGTTTTGTATCATAATACAGTGCATTCAGAAGTCTATGTGGATGTGTTGCTAGCACCAGTAAATACGCATTATTCTAGTCAGTAGGAAAGATGGAAAAGCATAGTTCAAATACGCAGTAGAAGTCATTCAAGGTCAGACATCGCTACATCTCAATAGTCCATAGTGCGTTCCTTTCCTCTCCTCACCATTCTCAATCTTTTTCATCTTCACTCCTTTAAATTATTTGGGGGTAAATGTGTTAATTTCCATGTATCCAGGTTTGCTTAGTCATTTACCTGAGGGGAGGAAATGAATTTATTTCAGACTATTGGGACTCGCCCCTTTTCCCCACTTAAGCTGAGTAAATAAAAAACAAAACTCAGCCCATAGAGCTTTCTGCAGTCCACATGCCCTTCAATCTGGCATCTGATTCCACATATCATTATACAACACTGAATCCTACAGTTAAAACCCATACTCACACCCTCAATAGTGCTGTAAACACCTGGAGTTGTGTCGGGGCAACACAAGTTTCATTTGATTGGAATCTTTCACACTGCCTTGTTCTGCTGGTATTTTCCACAGAAATTGTACCTATGATATGCAAAATTATCTTTGGTAATCAAATGACACAGAGCAGTCCATTCCCCCATCCCCTTCTTGTCTTTTTGGTGGCGAGCCCTTCTCCTGATTGGAGTGAGTAGAAGTTGCCCCTTAACTGCTGGCCCAGAGTCAGACATGTTGGCCTTTAAGGGATGTGAGCCTGACACTGGATTAGCAGCTGCTGGCAACATCTGCCTCTCTCAGTCTTGTGATGGTTAATGGAGGATAAGCTGCACCCTCATCTTCAGTATGTCTCCCAGCTGTCCTGTGAGGTAGTCTTTATCATGTTGGTCCTCCAGCTCAGCCAGCTCCTTCTTCCTGTAGAGGGGCATGCTGCTGATATGAAGGAAGTAAGCCCCGGGCACAAGGGCCTTCTTCTTGCTCAAATGCAGGTAGCTGACACCCTCCCTCTGGTTGATTTTGAAGTACCCTTCCTCATTCCCGTAGTCGATGCTGTAGCGCACATGGTCGCTGAGTGTGGTTAGGGCTGGGGTGAACTCGAGGATGTGGTCACGGTTACTCAGGTCGCTGATGTTCACATGGATCTTGAGAGTGTCTTCGATGTCCACGCTGGCCAGGCTGACCACCTCTGTCTCATTTAGCTGCAGAAAGAAAATGCAATGTGATTGAGTTTAGTGGATTTAAGACATGACTGATGGTACAAAGTCTTCTGTCATTAATCAAAAGAGGAAAAATGACACAGTGCTGCAATAGTAGATGGTTGCATTGTTTTATCAGTAGTGAGATATGCCTACAGTAAACACAGCAATAAAAAGTTAATTCTGAGCCCTGTGAACAGGGTGGTGTGGATCTGTGAAAGACTAATTAGATTGAATCAGAGTAGATGAC
Organism: Etroplus canarensis; assembly: GCA_015106775.1. Classification (NCBI taxonomy): domain Eukaryota; kingdom Metazoa; phylum Chordata; class Actinopteri; order Cichliformes; family Cichlidae; genus Etroplus; species Etroplus canarensis. The sequence continues at coordinate 32,178 of VUQH01080172.1, read as the reverse complement.
TCCAGCACTGGAAGAAACAACCATGACATTTGTGATTTGTTGGTAGAGCTGCTATTTAATATACAGTTAGGTCCATAAGTTTTGGGACAGTGACACGTTTTTGTAATTTTGCCATTGTACACCACTACACTGGATTTTAAACAATCGAGATGTGATTAAAGTGAAGATTTTTAGCTTTAAGAGATTTGACAATAGCATTGGATTAACTGTTTGGGAACAGGAGATGTGCAGGCCCAAACAGAATCTGTGGATTTTTTTCATAGTTTTCTGTGGTGATCCATGAGGAAAATCTGCAGAATTCTGTGGAGTGGTTATTTTTCTTGTTACATTACCAGTGATTAGTTAAAAAAAAAAAAAAAAGAAATGATAATCATTGTTTCCTGAGCAAATATGTTGATTTATTTAAAAACCGTAATAAATCAACCTCAATTATCTCAACATTACAACAGGCTGAAATACTCAAGCTTTTGAAATTAAGCACTTTTTAATTTCTTCATGAAGACTTCAGGATATGTTTTCAGGACAGCTTTTTCACATCAATCAAAGTCACAGCAACATACACCAGCGACAGAGAGGCAAAAATGGCAAACATCTGTTTAGTAACATGCACCTCTTCAAAATCTGTGGAAAATTTGCAGAATTCTGTGGGCGCACATTTTGTGTGGGTCTGGTGATGTGGTATGCTTCAGCTCATGAGCTGTTCTTTTGTTCCTTTTTTTCTCCATACATTTCTCTTGCCATCATTCTGATACAAATTCATTTTGGTTTCATCTGTTTCAGAACTGGGCAGGCTCTTAGATGTTTTTTGGCAAAGCCCAGACTGGCATTCCTGTTCTTGAATGTAGTGAGTGGTTTGCACCTTGTTGTAAACTCTCTGTATTTACATTAATGAAAACATCTTTTGATTATAGACTGAAAATCTGATACACCCACCTCCTTGAGTGTTCTTGACTTGGCTAGATGTTATGATGGGGTTTGTCTTAACCAAGTAAATAATTTTGTAATCATCCACTTTAGTTGTCTTCCATGGTCTTCCAGGCCTTTTAGCTGGCAAGTGTATTCCTTCTTTTTAATAGTGTTCCAGACTGTTGTTTTGGCCATTCCTGAAGATTATGCTATTTCTCTGATAGGCTTATTTTGGTTTTACAGCCTAATGTGGCCTCATTCACTTACATTGATATTACTTTGGACCTCCTATTGAGAGTTAAGTGAATGGCTACCAAATGCAAGTTCAACACTTGGTATCAACTCTAGATCTTTTATCCACGTAGTTTGCCATTAAATAATAAGCGAACAGGCCTCACCTGGCCGCGAAACGGCTTCCCAGTCAATTGTCTGGCAAGGACTATGTATAAAATCACTGTAATTCTTAAAGAGTTAACGCAATTCCTTTGTCAAACCTCGAATTAAAGCTTAGTCTGTGCTTCAATCACACCTTGATTGTTTGGTCATGAAACTGCTTGTCAGTTGCCTAATTACTGTTGAGCCTCTGAAAATGGAGAGACTATATAAAAAAGGCTGTAACTACTAAACGATTAATACAATTCCTTTGTCACATCCCTTGAATTAAAGCTGGAAGTTTGAACTTCAATCACATATTGATTGTTTGATTTTAAATTCACTGTGGTGGTGTAAAGAGGCAAAATTACCCCCCCAAAAAAAGTGTAATTCTCCCAAAACTAATGGAGCTAACTTTAGAGACTCAGGTGAAGCTAGTCCCCCCCCCACAAATGTGAAGGTCTCATTCCTGTTACACGACCTTTTCCACACTGCAAGGAATTCACATGTTTGGAAGAAATTCTGAAGCCTTCATTTATTTTTTATCAGCCTAAAAGTAGTTTAATTTGAAAACATACTGTCAAAAATCTTACAGAATTTTAAGATCTTGCTAAATGTTCAGTCCCTTCAGGTTGCCAAAACCCTCAAGTTCCCTTAAAAATACAGAAGACATGACCTCGGTGTCCTAAGTTATAGCTTTAGACCTAGCATAGTGCAAACAGGTTACCTCTTCCTGTGTTGAGTTCGTGCTGCGACGCTTGCGTCCCTTTTTGGAATAACCGTTGATCTTACATTCATAGCAAGCCTCAGGTGAGAGTGAATTATCATCCACCTCACCTCCCTGTCCAGCACTTGTAAAGCCCAAACCTGTGACACAATGTCTGAAACAACAAACAATGCTATTAGTCACCTAGAGACAACCAGGAAGCTTTTAACACTGGAGTCATGCCTTCACGTACCCTTGTCCTGCACGGAAGTACCCAGGTGGACATCCACACAAGTAGCCCCCATCTGTGTTTGAACAGCCAAACTTGCATGGGTTCTGGCTTGTGGAGCACTCATTGATGTCCGTGCAGCCTCCACTGGTCTGCTCGTAGTTGAAGCCGGTGGGGCAAAGGCAACGGAAACTCCCCAGGGTGTTGTGGCATGATGCTCCCCCGCAGATTTGGCTGTTCAGGCACTCGTTCTCATCTAGGTCACAGGAAGTTGATGGGAAATAAACAAGCACAGGGTCATTTCAGTTAGGAGACAAACAATACTGGGAAAGTCTGCCATGAATGTTGTAGATTTGTGCAGTCATTCAAATCCACAATAGAGCTCTGACTAACCAACACTTACTACTTTGTGATACACACATAAGTACACACACACACACACACACACACACACACACACACACACACAGAGTCCATATAATTCCTGCATCTATTGCTGCGTTATTTCTAATTATTTTAAGTTCTAAAGAAATTTTTCATGTTGCAACATGTCCTTTTCACATGTTTTATGTACCTACTTCAACGGATCATTACAGTAGCCTTAATTAAGAACTTTTTAGCTCTGTATGTAGGACTTTGAGCATCTTCTTTTCTCTGGGCCTTTCTACAGCAAAGCCAGGGTTGAACTTTCAAAGAAAAAGTAAAAACATTTGAAACCTATTTATATTACAGGAGTGGCAGGAAATAGGGGAATGATGGACACCTTTTTTTAAAAGGGGCTCCAGGCTTGACTCTAACCCTGAACTTCAAGGCTGCATAGCTGATATTTTCCATCATGAGGATGATCCAAGTTTAAAGAATTTTAATATTTGCTGAAAAAGAGAACAATGGTATCACTTACCAACACACTGGTTCCACTGGTAGTGCTGCAAGTAGCCTTGGGGACAGCTGCACCTGTATCCACCCACTAAGTTCTGACAGCCATGCTGACACCTGTGGTTGCCATCACACTCATCCATATCTATCAATCACATAACAAAATTACTGTAAGAGTCTTTTTTTCTGGAATTAATCAGCTGATTTTGTGGTTGGAACAAACTGTTTTCAGACCTTCACAGGTTTGTCCGCTGGGATCTAATGAGAATCCCCGCTGGCAGTCGCAACTGAAGCTGCCTGGAGTGTTCTGGCAGATGCCATTGGAGCCGCACAGATTCGGGTCTGTTGAACATTCATTGTTGTCTACACAGACAGAAGGAAAGGTTCAGACAAGGGTAAAAGTGGAAACATGATATAAAGGCTCATTATCCTGATTTGGACTTGGTGAGTTGCTTTAAAAATTCATGCACATTTGGCACTACTCTAAAAAATAGGTCAGGTACAAGGTCATGGTACAAATAGTCTTTATGTCTGAAGGGTTATTTAAGAATAAAATCTCTGATCTACTGATTAGACTACAAGTGGTAATAACAAATATTTAAGTCTAAAAGATTATTCTTGACCTTGGGAATGATAGTTTGAGAAAAGCCAGCATTCATTTATAAGATTTTTCAGAAAATATGTGGTAAGTGGGTATTTGATAAACATGTTGTTGTGCTAGAATCCATGCAAATCTGAACATGGATGTGTTGTTCAAGCCAGAAGAGAAAATAATCTTTAAATCTCAGCTGTTTAAAGTGTTATCCTGGGTCTTTTCACAGTTGGTCTGTAGCATAAGCAATTTCCCCCCAAGAAAGTATTCTGATTCTGATATGTATACAACATTTACATATCCTTATATTATTTATTATACTTTTTAAATATAGTTTTTAGTTCATATTCACACTCATTCTATATATCCAACTGTGTGACTGTATATACTTTAATTCTATATCCTATTGCCACCTACCTGCTACATTCTGTATATTGGGTTTATATATACATTTATATATTTATTTTTCATATTCATATTTATCTATACTTAACAAAGTGCCTGTAACATAAGCAATTACCCCCCCAGGGATTAATAAAGTATTCTGATTTTGGTCAAGATTTAGAAAGTCTGCTAATATGTTCCCATTTTCAATGGCCATTTAAAGAAACAGTGAGTGGGACATAAGTCTCAAAAGACACAATAAAAACAGAGAAGCCCTCTACAAGAAGGGCCAGAGTGGTCTCTGTTTTCTGAGATGACTGAGGTCCTTCAATATTTGCTGGATGATGCTTAAGATGTTTTATGAGTCTGTGGTGGCCAGTGCCATCCTCTATGCTGTGGTGTGCTGGGGCAACACACTGACGGTAGTGGACACCAACAGACTCAACAAACTGATCCGCTAGGGGCAGTAACGTTGTGGGTGTGGAGCTTGACTCTAACAGTGGTGTCAGAAAGGAGGATGCTGTCCAAGTTAAGGACCATACTAGAAAATCCTTCATATCCTCTCCAGAACATGCTGGACAGGTACAGGAGCACGTTCAGCAGCAGACTCATCCCAACAAGATGCACCACAGAACATCAAAGGAAATCATTCCTACCTGTGGCCTTCAAACTTTACAACTCCTCTCTTTAACACCTGGACTATTTCCTATTGCCATATCATCTATATATTGTATATAGTATTGTTTAACTCTGGAGTACCTATGTTGCACTTTCTTGCATATAGGGTTTATATATTTTTATCTTCATATTTTCCATCATTCATATTTTTATCTATATGTTTAATGAATCATCTGTCATTTAAGCAATTTCCCTCCTGGGATTAATCAAGTATTCTGAGTCTGATGATTCTAAAAAAACAAAGGATAGTCTGTTTTATCCTAAGGCAATCTATGGATTTCAAACATGCTTTCATCCAATAATTTTATGCTTTTCCTTAGTTATGTCATATATATATATTTACAAAGGTGGATGCTCATGCTAAATGTTGCCAAAGTTTTAAATACTGACATCAGTGAATGTATGAGTAATCTCTACAAGCCCAAAGACAGGGCTTCAGCTCTAAATTAAAACTGTTTATTTATTCCTTTTTTTTACTCTTGGTTCTGCATGATGTTAAGGCGAGTGGATTTCCCTAATAAGGTCATGGTCGAGCTATGGGAACAGCAGCCCTACCCACCTGCTGTTAAAACCTTCTGTTGACAAAGAGCAGCCAATCAGAAGAAAGTTGGCTTCAAAGGAGAGTGGCCTTGAGAGGAGCTCAACAGCTTGTTTCAGACAGTGGATGAACTGTTGGACTGCTACACGGCCCATTAAAAGATAAATAAACATTATTTTGGACTGTGAATCATGCAAATGGACACCAGTTGAGTGAAAGATATGGTGTTGAAAATGGATAGAAATGTCCCCTTTAAAGTGACTGACAGAAACTCAAAACATTATTTTACTAGGTAAGAACAAATACTTATTTTTAATGTGCAGAGTAGCTTGAAAGAATAGATGTAGGGAAGAGAAAATGAATTAATACAGTATTTACAATACATCTGGAAAGTTTAGTGATACTAATTTGAACATCTCTGATGGAGATGGAGGTTCAATGCATGCTACTTGTGGCTTACATAGGCACATAGCTGTGAGGGTATGATTTGTACAACAGTTTTATGTCACAGCCATGTTTCTCCAGCCTCATCTTCTTCATTCATAAACTAATCCCACATCCACACCTGCTGTGTTTCATTTTTCATGGGTTAAATTCTAAAATGGTGAGTTCCCTGACATTGATTTGATGTGAGGTCACGGGGGCAGCTTTATGGTCTGGAAAAAAGGTTGGGGTAGTCATGGCAATCCGCTGCAATGTTCCATAACAAGCATTGTTAAGCTGCCATGACTACAAACCAGTAGAGCCTAATAAGATCAGTGTGATATCAGCCAGAGTCCATTAACGCTGAATGAGTTTAGAAAGGTTAAACAAGAGGGTACTTCCCATGTCTATTATGAGCTAAGCTGGATGATACTATAAATTATTCTATGCACTGAGCACAAGGTGTATGACATACTATATGGAATAAGCGGGCATTTGAAAAAAAAATCATTTGGACATGCAGTTTATGCGTATTTACCAATACAGGCACTGTGATGCTGGGTGAAGCCAGGAGGACATTTGCAGGTGAAGCCACCGATGGTGTTAACACATAAGAATTGACAGTTGTGCTGTTTGGTTGAACACTCATCCAAATCTGTAAACAAGAACAGCATAAAGAGTTAATTTCACTATTTAAAAATTTTAGTAGTTTGTGATTAAGATACTGGTGTTGGAATCGTATCAGACGTGCTATGCTGTACGGGGGCTGCTCTTTTTCAAGTGAAATTCCGGTCCTTCTACAGTCACTGACCTACACGTGAACTGTAAATGAATTAGACACCGGAAACATAGAGGGGTACTGTTGAGGGGGAAGCTAAAGCTACGGTAAATAAAGATGAAAGAGGCCCTAAAAACTGAACAGTATGAGAACATTTGTTTAGGCATATAAACACACCCAATAAACACAGACAGATGCAGTGTGTCAAAGCCAATGGGTACACATGCATTCAGTATTTAAAACTGAGCATCTCAAGATGATGAGCAGAACACTGGCAGAAGGCCCAATCCACTCAACACTGCAGCAGCTTTAACTTGGGGACTAAATCAAGCATGAAGATCACTGAGCCAAACTGACATGAGAAGTGCTGGGCTAATGTTGGCTACTCTTGAATAACTAGAGATTTTTTTGGTGCCTAAGTGTGTCTGTGCCAGTCACCTCTGCAGCTCTTTGCATCCTCCTGCAGGACGTATCCTCGGGGGCAGGAACAGAGATACCCTCCCTCTGTGTTCTTACAGATAAAGTTACAAGGCTTTGGTGCCTGTATGCACTCATCCACATCTAGGGGGAGAGGGTGAGACAGAATGTGTTAAAGTTGGAGGGAGATTGATCCTGTAGCCAGAAATTCCATAAACAGAGATGATGAGACAGACAGACTGCATTTTTAATAGGAGGGTGTGGGCAGTCCACCCACATAGTTTGGGCTCTTTACTAGACAGCAGGAATGAGAATGAGAGGTAGGAAAGAGTCCATTAAGTGTAAATGTGAACTTAAGCCTTACCCACACACTGTGTTCCAGTGATGTCAATAGTGTAACCAGGTTTGCAGATGCAGGAATAGGAGCCCAAAGTGTTAATACACTGACCATTCTTGCACAAGTTTGCCATCACACGACACTCATCAATGTCTGGAAAGAAGCAAGAAATGCTAGCTTACTTCAAGTTAGTTCAAGTCTTAGTTCGTTTCATATCTTGCCAATAATTAAATTTCAAAGGACTAAAGACTTCCACGCAACCTTGGGGAAATATTTTTCATGCATTATGTTATGCATCAGTGCTGTATCAAATATAAAAGCACTGATTTTTTTTATCAGAACTGATAAAAATGAATGCTTTGCAAGTAATTTCAACACAGCTAATAATCACCATCTGTTATATTACTTAATCTTTACTATTTGAAGTTTATATGAACATATCAGTAGTCTCTGGTTTACACGCTGGCAGTAATGATTTGTATAACAATCAGTGCCTCACTTTTCAGACCTCAGCTCAACTGGCCAGGCTCTCAACTATGTTTTTGATGTTGGTTTAAGGTGGGAATCTCAGGGTAACTCATGACACGATAGTACTGTAATATGTTGCCCATGAATACAGCAATTCTATGGTACTTCACACATTGCAAGATCATCTATTTATTCACTGCACTGTGGTGGTATTTGTTTTTAGTCGGACCTCTGGCGTTGGTGGGACATGGTTGGTGTGTAAAATCACACGGTGGTTAGTTTGCACAAACAAAAAATCCTAAAAGCTGGTGTTTCAGGTTTGGTGTGTGAAACTGTGAAATTTTATTAATATTTAGCATATTTATTTATCATTTTTAAGCTTTGAAAGCTATATCGTCTATGAAACAAGAATTTCCACCTTTGGTGTAATTTCCCAACATTTACCATATAATTCTGAAATAAATGAGACTGAAATGAATAGAAACCAATTGTTTGAAATCACAACTTAACATATAAATTAACGATGACTTGTGGTTTAGATTTAAATCGTGTAAAGCTTTTAGATTTTTTAAAATTTTCCTATCAAATATATAGTCTTGTAAAGCTAAGCCCACATAAGAAACAAACCCTTTATGTTCTAGATATTGTTAGAAAAATTTGTACTCTCTTGAACTGTGACTGGCTGGCCTCTCTTCCCACGACCCTCCAGTGGATTTATGGATGGGTAATTTAATTTTATTAAGATACCTCTTCCATCAGTGGTGTAGCCAGGTCCCAGAGGACACATCTTCTTGTACTGAGTAGTCCCTGGCAAGGGGCAGAGCTCACAGTTGCTGCTCCATCCTCTGCCTCCATCACAACAACACTCTGACTTGGTCACCAGAACCCTATTAGTAGAAGTCACCTGACACAGAGTGGTCAGAACTTCAGTGAAACAGATGCCTTCACGGTTATCTAAATGGTGAGAGAGGCACAGAAAGGAAATTAAGAGCGAGACAAAGACGAACAAGGAGAGCAGACCACCCAGACAGAACCTGGTTTCACACACCAGACATAAATAGATAATCCACACTCCTCTATCACTACTGTCTGCAAGATGTAAGATAGCTATATAGCTTACAATGTCTCCCTGGAGTTTTTCTCACTGAGCTCAACACATAACAGCTATCTAGAGGTATACTGCATATTTATACTAGGAGGAAAGGCTTTGAAAGTATATCCTTGTCTCTATCCTGATAGTAACAGACATTTGTTATTTTAAGAGGCTTTGGACACCATCACGAAAAAGTTAAATTCCCATGGAGAGTAAAAGTTCAACAAAATTCTACAACTTAAAAATCTTCTATTTTCTATTCGAAAAAAGAGAGTGTAAACTTCTAAATTATTAACTAATATGGGTGATTACTAATTCACTAATGTTCCAGTGGCTGGAACTGGCGATTTACAAGTATTTGTTTTAAATTTGTGCTCTCATCATCCAAGTATTACATCTCACTATCTCACTGCAACATCCAATTTAAACTAAAGCTGTATTAAATGTCATCGTTTTGGATTTCAAATTCAAAGCCTCGTCCATAGACAATTGGGAGATTTAAACTGATGATAATGTACATACCAATGCATTCTGTCTGTGTCGGGTTGGGGATGAATCCTTGGTCACATCTGCACCGGTAGCTTCCTACTGTGTTCTCACAACGACCATTCTTACATATACCTGGTCTGGCTGTGCACTCATTTAGATCTAAAGAGGACAGACACACACAGTGTAAATGGTACATACTGTATTAACTGTATTCAAAGTAAAACCAAGATGAGGTTTATTAAGTCCTACAGGAACATGCTAAGATGATTACCCATGCAACCCTCTCCGCTGGGCAGGCGTGTGTATCCAGGTGAACATATGCACATGTATGTTCCAATCAGGTTCTTGCACGTCATGGCTCTGCTGGCACAGTCATCTATGCCATCTTCACACTCATTCTGGTCTGGAATACAAACAGCGAGTAAGAGCATAGAAACATCTTAAGAATCCTACGTACATGCATGCATGTGCAGCAAGTTACACCAGTCATGTAAGACAGACACTCAGAGAAAGTACTCCAGAGTTAAATCCAATCACTCAATCCAACATTGAGCTCTGGAATGCTAACAGGCTTGTAGTGGGGTAGCTGGTGGTCTGTTTGAAGCTCTAATGTAAATAGTGACGTTATAGACACTGCCAAGTTCCTCCTGTCTCATTGCTTTCCTCAAAATACATCTGTTGCTATGGCACTCAAGGTATCTGTAAACAGAGACTTGACCGGTTACAGTTTTCAGAGTCCTTTAAGCCTCTCTTCCAGACAGAAAACCCTTGGGGATCTCAGTGATAGTATATTACGTAAAGCCCCTGTCACACCATGACGATTTAACAAGCTTATGCCGACGCATTCAAATTCCTTTAAAACGCTGGAACAATGTTGTTAAATGGACGCGTATATAACATATATGCCAGGGTATTGCCGGCATTCACACCTTGAAGCCCATTTATACCACTCCCCTTTGGCAGCTGTGTGGGAAACATGTTCAGTTCAACTGGATAACGTCAAATGCGTCTACAAACGACAACATGCATTGGAGGTATGTTTGATATATGTTACACATATGTTAAAAACATATTACTCATAGTTATTAATATGTTTTGTGTACCTCCATGTATTTCGACATGAGTAACGTGAGTCTCCGATTGCATTAAGTACCTGCAACACATAGTCCTTGTATGCAAGACATAAGAGCCATACGCGGGCAAGCGTCGGACGTTTTGTGCATGCTCAAAACTTTCCCGCATCCTCGCCATACTACCTCGTATACCAGCGTAATTATGCATGCTCTTAACACATACAAATTCGCTTGTTAAATCGTCATGATGTGACAGGGGATTAACTTCATGGAAGGGGGTCTCTTTGAAATAGTTTTATACCAGCACTCTGCAGCTAATGAAGCATGCCTGTAAAATTTGTCTGTATGAGTGAGTCATTTAGCTGTAGTACCTTTGCACATCCTCCTGTCCTCACGCAGTACATAGCCTGTAGGACATTTACACTCATACGAGCCCACCACATTAACGCAGCGGAATGCACATAGCAGAGGATTCTGGGCGCACTCATTGATGTCTGGACCAGGAACAGAAAAGCGACAAGTTACACATAAAGACTGCATAAAGAAATGGGAGTTTAAATATAACTTCACATACCTTCACAGGTCATCATTGGCCCAGGCTCGAAACCGTCATCACATGCACACTCAAATCCACCAATGACATTAGTGCATGTACCATTGCCACAGGGACTGCCAGTGTCACACTCATTTATGTCTGTGTTTAAGAAAGTTACATAAACCCTGTTAATATTAGATTAACATCTACTAGCTGAAAATGAGGAAGCATAACTGACAAAGAAAGACAGAAGATGAGAATAAAGAGAATAAACTGACCTTCACATCTGACTCCCGTAGTGTCAAGGTGGTATCCCATGGGACATTCACAGCGGAAAGAGCCGTCTGTGTTAATGCACTGGCCATTAACACAAGGATCATTGAGGCATTCATCAATATCTACAATCAGAAATATCAACACAGAGTAAAATTACCATACAGAGGTACAAGACAATGAAGATTTATTGTTAAAACATATACCTTGTGGATGGTCATCTGGCCCCCGTTCATATCCCTTATTACGACAGAGTAGGCTATACACCTCTGGAACCATCAGATATGAAAACTATTAAGTACCACTGAATAACTTCATTCATGAGCTTGCAATGCATGCGAGTGGTTTTCTGTTTTCCACATCAATGTCAAAGTTATGGGTAGAATACACACCCTCTTTTTCGCTAGGGCAGATTTCACAGGGATCTCCCCAGCCTTGACCAGGCATGCCAGTGCAGCAACACACTTCCTTAGAAGTGTTTTGAGGCTTTGGAGCCAGACAGCGCCCATTTTCAAACTTGGTATAGCAGTAGTTCACACGGATATCTAAGAGTTAACACACATACAGAAGACAAAAGTAGAGAACGGTGATGAATGAATGAATGAAGTATGCAGGTCCTTAGGCAAAAACAGGAGTAAAATAACATCAAAATATTCCATTACAAGTCAGGATCCTGTCAGTCTCCTTTTGGTGGAGGAAAACTCATCAAATAACTTGAGAAATGGTCTGAAGATCATCTGTGTCAATTTTGGACTATTTTACCTGTGCAAATTTTGCAAACCTTTTGATAAAAAGCAGTTACGATAACTGGGCTGATCAGACAAGATCATGCTCTCGGCCTCAGGATAGCCCACAGTATTCACTGACGCAAGAATCTTTCGATTAAGGCAAACATATAAACAGTTATTTGGCAAAACACATTTCTTTCAGTCAAATAAGGCAACATTTTTGTGCTTCCTAAAAATGGGGTCCTGGTGTCCTTATACCAAGTTATAAACAATTAAAATGTTCCCTAAATAGGACTACACTTACTGTTTGTTTGATTTGCTTGTCTGATTCTGTTTCTTTTCTTTTTCTGGCAGCTTTGCCACCATTTTCAATGGACTGTAACAGATGAATGAGGGTACTATAGACTCCAGTGGCACAAACAGAAGTATGAAGAAGAAGTGGAAATCAGATAGATAACTAGATAGACAGACAAACAAACAAACAAACATTTACCATTTCAAAAGGTTTAAAATAACAAATTGTTGAGGTCATGTCTGTAACCTAAAAGGACTCCATTATAAAGCTGTGTCCAAGGTAATGTAGTAAAATACAATTTCCCCCCTGGGATTAATGAAGTATTCTGATTATGCTCATACCTACAACCTTAATTAAGACAGCAGTGTTATGTTTACATGTACGTATGGCACAGTCATCAAAGCTAACAAATAAAGAAACGAGATATAAAAAAAAAACCAAAGTATTTTGTTTTAATTTTTTACAGTACGGATAGAAGTTGGCTAATTATCTCCACTCAGTGATATGTCTTTGTCTTTGTCTTGTTTCTCCAGGACTAGGCAGGCACTTACTTGTAATAGGAAGCATATGGTTGTGCTCTCCTGCTAGTAATGTCCTTCAGTGAACTCAACACAAATAAGCCTTCTGACCACCATAGATCCCTTGCACATGCACACACACCTGGCTCAAAGGCAAAGATCACATACATGAACACCTGGTGCTGTGAGGAGACTGTCAAAGAGTGTCGCATTCATTTCTACCATGAAACTGATTTTTTAGCCTCTCTGCAAAAGAGACTGATGGAGCTCTGTGCACAGCCGTTGTGCAAATATATGCGAGTACATGCACCCGTGCATCCCAATCTCCAAGTAGAAAACCCTTTCACATACTCTACTTTATACTGAAAAATATAATAGGAAAACTGTGCTTTGTGAATTGCTCACCAAAAAACAATTTTTTAACAAGAGACATAATCTACTGAGAAATTAAAAAAAAACTGGCTTTCAAATAAATCAACACTTGACTAACACTGACAGCAGGGCCAAAAATCTCAAGTGTGGTGACAGATATCTAATAGCCATAATGACGTAAAATTGCAAAACCACTACAGCATTATAATTTAAAACATGTCATTAATGGGGGAGTCCTGGTGGCCAAGTGGTTAAGATACATACCATATAGTGCAACCCCCTTACCACTGTAATAGTTTCATACAAGGACTGATCATGCATATTACCCCCACCCCTATCCCCCATGTTTCTCTACAATCTCCTGTCAATAAATGCTATGAAAAACATACTGATGGCACAGGATGTTAACTTACCTAACATGCAGCCAGTAATTTGAGAAATCACCATATGTCCATCCATCTGTTCTTCACCTATCTCAACAACTGTTCATTCAAGCCACTTCAACCTTGGCATGTATATTGCTGAGTACGCCGATAACTGCAGTGCTGAGTTTAAGGTTGTTTTGATGAGTAGTCTTATTTTCAGGGGTCTTTTTCCCTGCTTCCAAGCAATCAATAGAAATAAATGAACAAAGCCGACCACCCTGTTGCCAGGCATCATCAGAAGCCTGTCCTGTGACAATATCTAGGACCAATTAGTACACATAGGCACAGTTTAAAATTGGGCAGGATTAGGATTGTGGCCAAGAAGAAATCAGTGATGTCAATGAGCCCTCAGTGACCAACTCCCAAGCCAGCAGGCACTGTACAGTACAAATGCTAACAAACGGATATTTGCAAACTGTCAGACTATTCTCAAAATGTGTTACCTCAACACTATAGTGCATAATACCATAATAATCCCTTTTGTGGCCATGTACTACATCATATTTCTTTACTGTGGCATTCATGTAAAATACAGATGTCTGAGAAAAGAGTGGTTAGTGTATATAAAGTTTGGGTTTGGGGGGAAGTCTAAATATGGATATCTATTCCAGTCTGTTAAATTATGAAGAATAAAATGTGTCCATTGTATAGGCTTCATCCTCCTGTTTTTAAACCTTTACACTTAAAATAGCATTCGATAATGTTATTTCTCTACACGCAAGAGGGTTATTATAGGTTATGTGAGTATATAAACTACACATACATATCAAGATTAAATAAACACTTGTAAATTATTAAATAGTTTAAGGGCGCACAAAACCTACAAATGATTTTCATCAGTGATCTCATCATCATCATTACCGTTTTCTCAGTAAGGCAGACTTTGTCTTTGGTCCAAGAAACGTGATCTAATTTATTGCTAGTGCTGCCCACTTTCCACTGAGCTCCTCCTGTTTATCCTCTAACCTTTAGTCAAACACTTCTGATGATGTCATCACTTTAGTGTTTGGAGAGGGAACTCCCTAGCAGAGGACTCAGTGCACCCCCACCCAACCTAAAACACACACATATACTGTATAAACACACACACACACAAGTGAGGAAATGGAAAAGTGATCTGTTCAGAGCCACCCTTGGCCTTGTTGAGGCAGCAGCAGCAGAACCAGCTGGAACACAGTGTGCTATCGTGAAAGAGCAGGAAAAGCCTAACACCACTGGCTGCTGCTTAGTCTCCACTAGTACTCACTTTGCACTGTAAAGGGGATGCATACAGTAGTTTCATAGTTTCTTTTCCCCTCATTCTTACCCCACATGTACACACACAATTACCTATACATCTGCGTCCAGATGTAGAGAGCTGGAAGCCTTCAGGGCACACACAGGTGAAGCTTCCTTTGGTGTTAGAACAGGTTCCAAATGTACAGATCTCAGGTGAATTTGCGCACTCATCAATATCTGACATACAAAGAAAAACAACAGCAACAAACTCATTAAATTACATTCCCAGTTCCTTAAAAGCCATCCCTAATTTGCATCATTAAAATCATTCCAGTTTTCCCCCTGAACTGCTATCACAGCTGTAGGGAAGAAGCCTTTTCACTGTACATCTCAATATGATAAACCAGAACATAATCACACTAATGAATAATTAGATGAGGGCATAGTGTCCAGAGTTACCTCAATGTTACCCATTTACTTATCACAATCAACAGCTGCTGGTGCTGCTGCTGATGCTGAGAATTCATTGCTGTGCCTCTCTGCTTCCAGGAACAGAGCACAAAGCAGGAATGTGTTGAAGTCTCCTGAATATCTCTTCATCAACCCCACTGTATAAACAATCTGAGCATTCTGGCTCAGGCCTACCCTCATGTGTGAAAGGGAGAAGAGGGGTGTGTAATGAAGCCTACTCTCCTCTAGTACACCTCAGCAGAGCTAGTCTAAGCTACATGTCTTTCTAAGCAGAAATTCACTTCTGTGTGTATTCATTTTATTACTTTGTTTTATTTTTTCAAATTTTGTCTTTTTAAACCATGATGTAGAATAAACTGCATTTATGCTGCTGTACCTTCACATTTTCCCGCAATGAGATAGTAGCCAGTTGAGCAGATACACCTGTAGGAGCCAACCAGATTCAGGCAAGATCCTGGACCACATGTGTCTGGAGTCACTACGCATTCATTAATATCTGAGGAAAAAGAGAAGACAAAGAGATATACTACAAAACATATTTGTTGTATTTGGAGAAGAATAAGAAAAGGACAAAAATATTCCTTACCTATGCACTGTCTACCATCTAAAGTGAGCTCAAAGCCATCATTGCAAATGCAGATGAAGGTGCCCACTGTGTTCACGCACTGCCCTTGTCGACACAAGCCCCTCTGAGTCGAACACTCATCAACATCTGCTCAAACGTCACAAAACTTAGCATGAAGGTTTTAGCTCTTTTTCAGTTTTATTCACTCAAAACCACAGTTGCACCCACCTATGCAGTCACTGTTATGGGAGTTCTGAAACCCAGGATAGCAGAGGCAGTTGTAGGAACCCACCGTGTTCTTACAGGTCCCGTTGCCACAAGGTTGTCTCTCACACTCGTCCACGTCTGAGACCAAAGAGCAGCATCACAGTTTTATCTTAGCCACATTTCTCATTCAGCAGAGTAACACTGTCGAGACTGATAGGAACCAGCACAGCTTACCAACACACATTGACTGGTCCCGAGTTGTTTTGAAGCCATTGGGGCAGATGCAGCGATAGCTCCCTAATGTGTCAATGCACTGGCCAGGATTGCATATACCAGGATTCTCAAGACACTCATTGCGGTCTGAGAAAAGAAAAAACAAAACATCAGTGATATAGCAGCTCATTTGGCTCGCGATCCATCACAATTCACAGGGGATTGTAATGATTGAAGTGCAGAAAGAAAGTGATGTTTTCTTTTCATCGGATGGCTGTGTTGCACAAACTAATAAAAATTAAAATCCACTGAGAAGTCAAGATAGCTCACAAACACTCATATCTTGACAGTAGGCCTAGTTCTTGACCAGCCCATCCTTGCTTAAAATGTTATTATTTTGTAAATAAACCTAATGACAGCATTTATGTATAGATGGCAGAGGGACACAGGCAAACACTCCTTTTATAAATGTTACAATATAGACCAGTACTTTTAAGAGCATTGACTCTTGTAAAGATGGAACAGTGGCTTGTAAAGCAACAAGTGTGACCTTGACCTTGATCACAATTTGCGTGAACGCAAATTAGATGATCATTGTGTGTAAATTTAATTAACATTTGACCAGTAGTCTAGAAGGAACAGAAAGTCTTGTGAATTGTGGAAGGAAGGATAGAAGGACAGACAAATGGACATCTTGCTATAGCATTAGCTTGTTGGTCCTTCAGCAGAATGTACTAAAAAAAATGTCACACTGTGAAACTAAAAGTCAATACGGATTTTAACAAAAATCTGTTATGGCTTCATTCAATGTCTATGGTTGATTTCTAAAAATAATAAATATTATCATCTAATTATATTTCATGGTTTTTTTTCCCAAACAACTTCAATAGTGTCCCCAGTAGCGTAGTGGTTTGTGCATTTGCCTTTAAAGTAAAAGGTCCCTGGTTTGATCCCAGGTGGTGACACAAGCTCCTCTCACCATGGAGGGTTGTGTCAGGAAGGGCATCTGGTGTAAAACCTCTGCCAAATTACCAATTGGTGGAGCAGCTGAAAGGTACATCTTGTCCAAATAACTTTAATAGATTATTATCTCCAGTTATGTATAGAAAAGCAATTCTATAAATGTGAGCATACATCCCAACAGCCTTGCAACATTACAGCTGCGTGAAACATAACTTCTCCTGACCAGGTAAACACCCAATCTCAAGTCAGCCATTAGTCATGTCAAAATGTATTTCATATATTAATTAGATGAAAATAATTCCCATTACACTTTTCTGACTCAGCGTTGGCTGTGTGCCATACATACTGTAAAGGGTCTGGCTATAAAAGACTAAAATTTGGGGA
The DNA here is from genome assembly GCA_015106775.1 of Etroplus canarensis. Taxonomy (NCBI): domain Eukaryota; kingdom Metazoa; phylum Chordata; class Actinopteri; order Cichliformes; family Cichlidae; genus Etroplus; species Etroplus canarensis. The sequence goes on along the minus strand of VUQH01080172.1, from coordinate 14,652 downwards.
GACACAACCCCTCATATCATACTGTATATAATCTGAAACCATTTTTGATGTTTATAAGTGTTTTCAATGTAAAATGAAAGTTTAACATGACTTCAATCACTATTTAGACATAGTGTTTCAGCTACAATCACAAAAACAAATTCATTTATATGATATAAAATTGACCAGTAATTCTTTCGCATTGTAACACAATAACCAACATCATTTTAATGCACTTAAACTTGATAAAACTGTCATTACTAACTCCATCTTCACTTTAAGTTTAATCTAAGCGCAGTCTGAGTAAGTTTGGTTGTTAGGACTTGCATGAAAAGCAGAAAGCAAAACAGGATGTCTATTTAACGTTTGCTTATCGCTTAGGACTCTCCAGACTGACAGCAACATGTTTCAGATATGCTGCAGCACATGTTCAACAGCTCAACACCTGCTTCTCATTCTCTCTTCCTTAATAACAAGCCCACCATGAAGAATTCGGTATCAGGCCAACGGTCATTGTGCTGCCTCTGGTGCTTTATCTCTGGCGTAAAACTGGCAAGAATGTGCACTTCAAAGAGTTTCGCATAACCACATTTGATACAATAGTTTGAAGAAGAAAGACAGCATCAAGCCACAGAAAGACTGGAGAAGTTTAAATCATTTTCATGGAAGACAGGGTTATTTTGGCTGCTGTTGTTGGCTAAGCTTTTCTCTAATCCTGCTCCATGTTTCCACCAATGTTGTATTATCTCCGCTAATTCCATTATTTGACTTGACTAAACTGCTGTAGACTGAATGAACTCTGATAACTTCACATATTTTACCTGCTGTATAATCTGACTGCTGCTGACACTTCATAACCTTTCAAATAAGAACCAACACAACCTTACCAAGGCATTGTCCAGTGGGGGTGAAACGATATCCGGCTTTACACTCGCAACGGTAGCTTCCAGGCAAATTCAAACAGTCTGCATTCTGCTGGCACACCGGTCCATTCTGACACTCATCAATATCTGAAAACAAGAATGACAGAGGTGTTCACGCGCAGTCATCTGCTGATCACAGTTTAAAACATAGGGTACGAATATAAAAAGACCTAAGTGACTGCAAACCTTACCTTCACAAATCAGCAGCTTGTCGTTGTAGATGAAGCCAATGGGGCACTCACACCTGAAGCTACCAATCATGTTGATGCATACTCCATTCTCACAAATTCCTGGAATTTCCCTGCACTCATCAATATCTGTTAAATGAGAGACCAGGGGACAGGATGAGAAAAGACAAACTCTCCTTTTTATCACATAAACCTTTCTGTGTGAAAATCTTACCAATAATCTGTCCAGTAGTGATGTCAATATAATATCCTGGTCTCTCACTGCCACACAGGATTGCAAATTCATCTGAGTGTACATAAGATGAGTTCATGAGAGTTCATTATTAGTCTTTTGTCCTTCTTAAACAAATGTGTGCAAGCATATACTGTATATGTATTCTACGAGGCCTCACCACTGCTGGGCACAGGGCACTGCTCGCAGGGTTTATTCCATGCACGGCCAATGTTGTAAGAGCAGCAGCACATCTTTTTGGTCATGTTGAAGGTTAGCTCCCCATCACATGTCCCATTGTCAGAGTAAAAGTTCCTGAAGCAATAGCTCTTCCTCATGTCTGTGTGTTTACAGGAAAGGCGGAGTTAAAGGTAATATTAAATATGACATTGCGCTGACAGTCATGAAAGCACAGCACGCAGACTTACCCATGCAGTTGTGCCCTCCATTGACCTGCATGTAATCCACAGGGCAAATACAGGTGTAGTTCCCGATGGTGTTGTAGCACTGGCCAGGGCCACAGATACCTGGTCGTTCACACTCATTAACATCTGCACAAAGAGAGAAGCACAGGGGAAAAATGGTACATTTTTTGATATATACGTTCCTTGAGTATTTTTGTCGTTTCATAACTTAACATCACAAGGAATGTACAGCTTTTGCCCCAGTCTCATCAATACGGCACACTGTTCTTCCTCTGGGAATATTTGTATACATCTTATCTTAAGGCAAGAGTACAATAATCCCAAATTCCTTATCAACATAGGTGCCCTTAACACAACAAGAGCAGACCAAGTAGAAGTTTCTATACCTACCTTTTCCATTCATATAATGTATGACATTTGTAATAGCTTCCCTTTTATCTATGCATATATTAATTTCTCTACCAAAAACCATAAAACTAAATGTTTCCTTCTGAAGCTGCCTAGCTGAACAGTTGATTGACTAGAGACAGGAAGGATGTGTAAAGCTGAACTTTACTGAGCAACTGCTTTTGTACTCCTGGCCAACAAAAACACGCTAATTAAAATGCCAACAGTCATTGTCCATGTCATGTCATTGTCCAACCCCTCCTCTATTCTCCTCCTCTCCTGTCTGTCTTCTTTTTAAATACCCTTCTCATTTATCACTTTCCCTCATTTTTCATTCCTCCCTTTCTCATTCCCCCCCCTCTGTCATCGCTGGCCTGCCTACAGGGGACACTGTGTACTTCCCTGAGGAGAGGGCTGACCACATCAGAGCCTTGCTCCTCTGGACACAGTTAGGCATTCAGCTGTCTCATCATCCTGGCTGAGCTTTGCTGGGTTAGCAACAAACGGGAACTAGAGCAGACACATATTGAACTGCAGTGTTGTCTACGGGACAACAGGGTCTAATATTTTCTTTGCCTTCTAAATTCTTCTTCCTCTCTCTCCATGTGTCACTGAAATATGGCCTCAACGGCTGGACTCAATTTCCTTCCCAGTGAAATGTCCCAAGGCAAGAGCTCGAGATGGATAGGTCACCTGTGTGTTCATTTGTCTATGGGGTGTGCTCAATACCTTCACAGACTCTGGTATCCAGGTTGAGGGTATAACCTCTTGCACATTCACACTGGAAACTGCCAAATGTGTTGATGCACTTTCCTCCCTGGCACAAGCCTGGCAACTCCTGACATTCATTGATGTCTGCAGGAGAGAAAGAGGGAAAACTCAGCGACATTTGTGTGTTGGTGTTTCTGTAAGTATGTCCAGGGGCAACCTCAAAAAAACAGATAATGGCATGTTGCTGTGACCTTCCAAGATGACAGTGATGGGGTTTGGTCTGAAGCCTTCCCCTCCAGGACACAGCGTCTTGTACTCAGCTATAACACAGAACACAGCACCAAATTACATTAAACAGCAACGATTGCACAACACACAAACATCAATCAAGGCTGGTTTATTGCTGGATTTGTCAGTAATAGCTTGTTTATAATGAAATGATGAATCGAGGTGCCTGAAAAAGATGTTTCTGGTCATGCACTTGTTTCCTTTCATTCTCTATCGTGCTTTTTCTGATCTTAGCGTTATCCACGGAGCCCAGAGGACCGGACATGACTGCAGCTACTCAGAATTACAAAGCAAAAATAAAAAGGTTTTGTTCTTGTCACAGAAGCAAGCAGTTCCTTGAGTTGAAAAGGATGAGTCATTCCCTGTAATGTTTTGAAACATCTGTTGGCAATTTCCAAATAAGTTGCACAAAGCTGTCTCATTTTTACCAGCAACAACAATTATAGCAAACACACTCATCGCATGACAAGAGAAGGCAGCATGTAAGTCTTTATATAGCAAAGCAACTGGTTCGCACCTTACTAGGTCTTACACTGATATACTAACATACTACGATTTGGGAATGTTAGTTTGCAAATGTACTTAATTCAAGGGCATGTCCAGTGACTGATTAGTTTACTGCACTGAACAATACAACAAGTAGATGGATTTGGCAGAGTTATTGACTAAATCTAAGAAGACCTAAATTACTTCAATGACATTCAAAACTATTTTTTCAGACAGATTTCAAAACAGAGATTCCCTTGAAGACAAACTAAAACATGAGTTCTCAATTTTTTACCTGCTTTTTTTACCTGCTTAGTGTCACGCAGATGTAATTGAAATGCAGTTAGGTCCATAGGTTTTGGGATAACGGCACATGGTTTGTAATTTTGCCTCTGTACACCACCACAGTGGATTTTAAGTCCAACAATCAAAATGTGATTGGAGTGCAGGCTTTCATCTTTAATTTAAGGGGTCTGACAAAAGAACTGCACTGACTGTTGAAGAGTTATGGCTGTTTTTACACATATTCCTCCATTTTCAGAGGCGCTAAAGTAATGGGACAAGTTAGAAGGATTATTTTTAGTACATGGATGAAAATTCTTTACAGTATCACCAAATGCTGTGTTTTCTCCCTAGAGTTGCTCTGCCAGGCCTTTACTGCAGTTCCTTTCAGTTGCTGCCTATTTGTGGGTCCCTCTACCTTCACTTTTTTCTTCAGTAACTGAAAATCAGAATCAGAATACTTCATTAATTTTGATTCTGAAATGCATGCTCCATTGGGTTGAGCTCAGGTGACTGTCTTGGCCATCGAAGAACACCCCATATCTTTGCCTTGAGAAACTCTTGGGTTACTTTTGCATTATGCTTTGGGTCATTATCCTTTTACACTGTGAAGCATTGTCCTGTGAGTTTTAAAGCATTTGGCAGAATCTGAGTAGAGAATATAGTTCTGTATACTCCAGAATTCATACCCCTACTTCTGTCAGCAGTCACACATGTATCCCTTGCTAGACGTCATGCTAGATGTACACCCAAACTGAACTGAAAAAAAAAATTGTACATAATGCATTGCAACAAGAGAAAATGTTTTGACTCACTTGAGTTTACATAGGGGCATGATTCACATGGATTTCCCCAGCCCTGGCCCAGAGAGCAGCAACAGGATGCCTTGGAAACACCAACTCCAATCTCATTGGAGCAGTCCAAACTCTCTGATGCATCTCCTCGTGAACGAACATCCAGATAGCAGCTACCAGAACGAGTGTCTAAACACACACAAACACATGGGCACTCAGCTATACAGGTTTAGCCTTTGCTTTGGAATTAGTTCAATGAAAAGCTCAGAACAAAACAAATATGTGTAGTGTAGTGGGTACTTGTTGAGTCTCACCTACACAGCCCACCCGAGTGGGATTGAGCTCAAAGTCTGGTGGGCAGTCACAATGGTAGCTTCCAGGGATATTAACACACATTCCATTAATACAGATGGTCGGGTCTGCACATTCATTGATATCTGAGAAAGAAAGCAAAAGAAAATAAATTGAAAATTGAAGAAAATACATAATTGCTTTCAATTTTTTGTCAATACAACAGCAACTTGATGAACAGTGTGTCAAGTCATCTTTATCACACAAAAGATGAAAGCTGTTCATCTCTTCACAGCTGTGCATCAAACAATTTACACTCTTTAATTTTCCCATTTTGCTGGGGCTTAAATATGGAAACACCATGGAAGGCAGCTGCATGAGTCTTACCTGTGCAGTTGCCTCCACTTCTGTCCAGTTCATAACCAATGTTACATTCACATCTAAAAAGTCCTGGGATATTCTGGCAGCGTCCATTGACACAGATGCCAGCAAAGGTACATTCGTCTATGTCTGGAAAAGAGAGAGATTGAGAGAGAGTCAGCTGTGAGGGATTAGTGGATCATGGGATGATGGTGGAAAACTGGCAGCCAGCAATAGGAAGTGAAGGCCACTCACCTCTGCTACATAAAGACAGTTCTAGGGCAAAAAAATGCAAAACATATCCAGATGGACATATGCACACATACACTATCAGAACTGCAGCCAAGGTTATGAAATTGTGCTCTTCCACATCATTAGATTCTGCACAAGTCATTACTGTCCAGCTCTGCCTGAGTTGCTGCAGGGAGGACTGAACAGGTTATTTCAGGATGTTTGACACATCAGTGCAACGAGGTCAGTCTGCTTATTCAGCTGAATCCAGTAACACCTTATCACTGCACTTTACACTCATCTGCTACCAACTATAAATGCATTTATAATAATTTTAGATCAATTTAATATTTTATTCTACTTATGAGTAAATAATTAAAATACATCCCAATTAAAAAATCCTAAAAAGAGACTGTATATGATTCCTACATAGGGCAAACTGAATAGTGTGTAAGTGTACCTTGAAGTTACATATCCAGAAACATCTATGTGAGGAGTATGCAGCTTGTGCATTCAAACAATAACTTTTAGAATAAAAGACTGCTTTTAGAGCAGTGTGTGTAAATAAAACAGCCTTTCATTACCTTTCTATTATGTAGCCTTTGTTGTTCTATATAGTCTTTTTGTGCACTAAATGTTTATGCCACAAGAGATTACACTGTAAGCAGGCGATCACGTCTGGGCATGTTTTACATAAGAATTCCTTCCACTCAGTTCATTTTAGTTCACAAAAAATTAAAGAAATCTGGTGTTAAAACACCAAGTTAACAAATAAATTTGAACAGAAAATAAGGCAAGATCCACTCTTACTGTCAGCCCCTTGAAATGTTCTCACAACCTAAATCAAGTTAATGCTCAGCATACTGTGTACTTTTAATGTCCAAAAAAAACCATGTAATTAGTAGGCAGCATCTGCTTGGATCTACAATTTTCTTAAGAAGGAAAACAAAACAAATAACACCAGGAGTTTTTTGAATCAGTCAACATAATTTAGAATGTGGGCACCAATTCAGATCCTGGGAAGCATGATAGTTTGCGTTTCACTGCCTTACCCTCACAGGCCTTGCCATCAGAAGTGGTGATGAAACCCATGTCACATTCACAGCGGAAGCCTCCGGGAAGATTCAGACAGTGGCCACTTTCACACAGGTTACTGTTCTCCGCACACTCGTCGCTGTCTGTGATTATAGACACACACTCATATACCATCAGTAAACACAACATGCATTCATGTATCTTTTTAAAAAGCTAAAATATGGTTTAAAATACTGTTTCTCATGTGTCACCTGAGCAGTAGAATCCATCTCCAGAGAATCCATCCTTGCACGCACAGCGGTAGGAGCCCATGGTGTTGAGACAGTCAGCATTGTTGCTGCACTTATGTGTCCCATTCGAACACTCATCCAGGTCTGAAACACAACAAAGTTCAAAACAGGTATATTTTTGCAGGTGTAAAATAATGAATCCAAATTTTAAAATCTGAACAGTTTTTAAATAGCCTGCAACTGCACTTTTAATATTTACCTGTGCATTTCAATCCATCAGCCTTACCTGTACATTTGAGGCCATCGCCAATCCACCCTGGAGCACAATTGCACTTGAAACTGCCAGCTACGTTGGTGCAAGTTGCATGCCTGTCACAATTATGGGCTCCAATCTCACACTCGTTGATATCTGACAACAAGAGAACAAAGAAGCTGAGTAAAGAAAAATAGACACAGGTCTGATGGTCTGATGATTTAGGTCTATGTTCTCATTCCAGTGGGGTTCTTGGCACTGTGGAGTGAGTTGATGCTTGGTTTGATTTGTATAAAGTTAGCAGCAGGAGAAGACAGAGCTAAGTCTTTCTGGCTCACTGTCTTTGTCCATGGAGAGCTGTATTTCAGAGGAGAAGGCACTGAGGCATTCTCATGATCTCTGATACTAATGGCCTTCCTGTGAAGGTTTAATGAGCACAGCCAGTCTCTGGATCTTCATTGTTCAAGTGTGTCCAGAGAACTGTAAAAAGGCCAAGAGGGAGAACAACTGCCCAATGCGCCTTGTTCTGTCTGCACAGTCTGAACAAGTATTTACAGATTATTTTAGGCAAAGTTTTTTTTTGCTCTTAACCCACAGATTCTTCACCTTTTATGTAAGGCTGTTGAACCAGCACATTACAGACACACTCTTAATGCTTATGTTTGTGTTTCTCACCACCCCAAATGTCAAGTGTGGAAATTTAATCTTTCCAAAACATAATTTCTTTAAAAATGTGATGCAGTAAAAGTGTGATGTGCCAACTATGCAAATAAACATTTCTTCACAGCAAAACCATCACAATTACATCTGCCAACGATGAAATATTTGGGGCACTTAAATACATCTCTGTATGTGCAAACCAACTGGATGTGGCTCGAGATTCTAATAAATGAGCAATAAAAATTGATGGGAACAATTAGTGGCTATTATTAAATTCTGCCATGCTCATGAAGCTGTTTACTTGCTGTACGATGGAACCAATAAGATCTCTATAAAGTAACTGGTGGAGATACTCTAAGATACTCTAAATGTAGCTATAGCCTTGCAACCCTTCCTCAGTAGCTCTAATGCGATGAACTGGCTCAGCTGAAAGATCCTACATAGAGCAACAACACAACAACGATTGCTGCTAATCTGAACCAAAAAAACCTGATGAAATATTGAACAGGACAATGGCTGGTTTCAAGCATGGGGCATTGAGTGTTGCAGCTTAGACCGCAAAAGTGTGTAAGTGTGTACAACAAAAGACCAACGCAAAGAACTCAAGATGTTAGGATTTATCAGCCAATGAGACACACTGCTCTCTCTGTGTGTCTGTCTTTGTGAGGGTAGTAATTCAAAACACTGTCAATTAAAGATTAGTGCTGCTGGTTTACAGTCTTCCTAAGGACAGGGTATCGCATAATTTCACTACATTTGATGACAAGGTTAATTTGAGAGCATGGAGCAACGAATCTCCCTGGATTACAGGCAAAATTAATGATCATTTCATCGAGGCCTTTGATGACAGAGCACAAGCATACACACACACAAACGGAAGCGCAAAGTGCAAACAAGGGCTGTTGTGAGAAGTGTGTCATTGGTTACAGCTGGTGTGAATGAATAGGTTTGTTTTAACTAAGATAATGTCTGACAAATGCTGAAAATTATACATCTGTCTATACCTGGCTGCTTAGCTATCATCCAGTTTGCGGTCCTGCCCGACTGTCTGTTTATCTGATTGCCTTTTTGTGCCTTTGTCTGCCAGCTAAAACACACACACACAAACACACAGATGGCATCACTTTTGACTCTAGAAGACTTTAGTAGACAGAGGAGTTCATGTCTGACTGCAAGGTGCCCAAGTCACGAGGCTGCAAAACAATTCCAGATCATCACCCCTCCACCACCGAGCTTGACAGCTGGTGTGAGGTGTTTGTGCTGATATGTTGTGTTCAGTTTTCTCCAAACACGGCTCTGTGCATTACAGCCAAAGATCTGTACTTTCATCTCATTCGTCCAAAGAACACTGCTCCAGAACTGCTGTGGTTTGTTCAAATGCAGCTTAACAAACCTGCGCAGCTGTGCTGCCATGTTCTTTTTAGAAAGACTTTCTCCTGACAACTCTTTCAAACAAGACATACTTATTCAGTCTTTTTCTAATTTTACTGTATTGAATTTTAACACTTTAAGAGTCTAAAACTTTCACAAGACTGCATAGAGTACTATGAAAGCTTTCTTTTTCACATGGCTGTAGGTACTGCCACTCAGAATAAACCCCCCATTTTGACTAGGGGTCGAAAATTCGAAGCAGGACATAAAGCGATCGCTGAGGTTTTTTTTCCAAGTTTTCGCCAGAAAAGTCTCATATTTTTAAAGTATTGTAAAATCTCTCTCTGTATGATTTATGAATCTCTAAGCCCCTACATTGATTTATCATTACAAATCAAATAAAGACCAAACAGCTTGTAGGCTTCATTTGTGTCTTCAAACCCACCGCACTGCCTGTACCAGGTTACAAAATATTTGTGTTTTTTTGGTTAGGGAAATTCTATTAGTATTCTTTTATCTATATGTTAACACTAATTAATAGGTATGTGATTCAGTGCAATTGCACCCTTACAATCTATGGATGCACCTTGCTGACAAAGCTAGCTAGTGACATCAAAGTTAAAACTTCAACTAACCAAGATGATGAGGAAAAAGCCAAAATCAAGTTTTCAAATTTCCACCTTGCAAATATAAGCTGCTTGTCCTACCCTGCAAGGTAACTAACAGGATAGTGTTGAGAATTAAAATGTAGTGAATCTGATTTAGTCAAAATAAAATATCTATCTAAAAATTGCTGAAATTAGGGCAAAATAAATTACGGATCATAGTAGACACTTTGCTACTACAGTGATAAAGCTGACCAAGGGTGCACTTGGCCACTTTGGAATTTTAACTTTTCACAGACAGTGTAATTCATAGTTTTTAAAGTTGCTTCAACTCAAACTGTTCCACTGTTTTGTCATTTAGCTAAAAGATGATAAAGATAACAGACCATAACTTATGACCCATTTAAGATGCTTCCATCCTTGTAAACTCACCCAATTTGTCTCCACCCAGTCTTAACTTTCCAATAAACATGCAGAGACACAAAAGTGCTTGTGTGTACATACAAATACTCACACCCTGCCTCTAACTTCTCAGCGTTGTGGAATAAAAACAGAGATAATTCTCGTGGGAGCCTCATCAACAGCTGGATCATCTCTGGGCTTAAGAGCAGTGCTCACTCATTAACACTGACACACACATGCAAGGTTTAGTCCCAGCATACCGATAGCAAATGAATAATGGCAACCAATTTCTTGTGCATTTCCTTGTCTGAATTTTTTGATGGGGATCTTTCCCAAAAAGAGTAGCAGGTTTTGTTGCTTGTCTATATGATGACATCTCGCCTGTCTGAGAGGAATTAGCATCTTGATTCCCTGGTCTGGGATGAAATTCCAAAGCAGTGATTCAGAACAGGCTGCATTTGCTGCAATCTCAGGAAAACAAGGAAAATACTGTTTGAACATTTAAATGGAATTAGAATGAGAAAGATTTGTGTGTGTGTGTGTGTGTGTGTGTGTGTGTGTGCGCGCGCGCGCATTTGTGTGTGGGCTACATCATAGTTCAGAAAAAAAACCTGTTTATTTGCATGTAAATGAAATGTGCTGCTGCTGCTGCTGCTGCTGACTGTATGTCTGACTCAATTTCGAGATGAGGCCAGATAAAATCACTGGCCAAATTCACAACTAGCCTTCAATCACAGACTTTTTAAATAGCCTCATAAATCAGACTTAGTCCCTGCTGGACAAGAAGCAAGTCCAAAGTAGCAAAGGACTCTAACAGCCGGACAGACATTGTATTTATGTGTTCTGGAGCAGTTACAGGTGATTACGTGTTGCAGAACTCTTCCAACCATCACGTAATGTTTAACTGACCTTAATGAAAGAGCAACAAAAGAATAAACAAAGGTGCAAAGTGATGCATACATCTGATGGAAGGTAGTGACCTCACTGGTGCTGCTGCTGCTGTTACTGATGGAGCATGTTTTTGTGTGCACGTGTGTGTGAGCATGTTTTTTATCAACTCAGACAGCAGCTCTTGAATGATGATGAGTAATGTTAGAGCTGCTTCTGGTTAGCCTGGCGTTCTCCTCTCATTTCTGACCTCTCTGTTCGACTTGTTTTCACTATTGCCATCTAACAACATCACACACACAATTTCCTCATCACTTAATTCACAGCCAGCCTCTACTGACTCACCATGCTTTCACCTCTGTCCAAGTTCTTCCACAGATAGAACATTTTGTTTGTGGGTCTGAATGCTTGTGTGTGTTTGTTTCACTCACCTGTGCACCCTGTGGTTCCCTTGCGTACAGAGTAGCCCAGGTCACAGTGACAGATGAAGGATCCCCTTGTGTTCTCACAGTTCCCACTCAGACAAATGTTTGGGTTTAAATCACACTCATCCACATCTAGACATCGAGGTAAGAATAGAGGGATACAGTGAAAAAAATAAGAATGCTAATTTGCTCAACATGACCACAACAAAGGAAAAGTTTATGACAGTTAACAAAGCTGAATTTTTAAATAAGTTGTAACAAAGGTGTAAGTAAGTCAAAAAACTTACATGGAGAACTATACTGAGGCTTTAAAATGTGTTTACTTTGAATAAATACAGCAATAACAGACTGGGTGTTTGTGCGGATCCATTTCGATGTCTTTCTTTTCTCACTCAGTGGAACCAGACGTCTAAATGTCACACATTCCTCCCCAATCAGGCCAGCTAACACAATGTTCACTGTTTTATAAATCAACAACAGCACTGGTCCCTGTTCTCTCATACACAGACTCATAGATCTGAGTCATTAAGTCTTATTCTCATGACTCATATCTTGGATAACCTTGAAGATACTCATTATGTAGTTTCAGTAAATGCAGGAACCCCCTGGATCTAATAAGCGCAGAGCTACAGCATGTTATTTTGGACATAAAAAGAACATCCATTACCCAGGCAGGTCTTCATATCTTCAGATGACATGAAGCCATCAAAGCACAGACACTGGTAAGTCCCTGGCATGTTAGTGCACTGGCCTCCATTGCAGAGGTCTGGACTCTCTTCACACTCATCAATATCTGCAGATTAGAGAAAGCAGGAAGGAAAGTCAATGGGGAAATAGGAAGAGCAATAAGTGGGATGACAAAAAAACTGCATTTTTAAAACTAAATTATACAAATGCTTAGGTTAAAAAACACATCATCTGCTTAATGATTATTCACAAGAATGAATACAGGACTGAATTCAATCTTTTACTCATGAATAAGTAAGGTCATTTCAGGACAGCACTACAATAAATTAAACATTACTCTAAAAATTACTCAAAAATTCCCCCTGCGCTGCCTGAATCTTTTTCTCTATATCTGTCTCTGGTGATTCTTATTACTTTAGAATCACAAGACTGAGTTTATAGATAATGCTTGAAACCTGCTCTCATCCTCCAAATTTAGCTCCTTTGAAGCAAGAAATTCTGTTTGAAACCCCATCTGTCACTGTCTTTTCCCATTTTGAAGTTGAAGTCTTCAGACTGAGTTTAAACCATGTTCTATGCATGTTTCCTTTAAACATGTGCCAGCCAACTCACAGCCTGTCTTAGTAAAGTATATACAATGGAAGATTTTTTTTATGTGCTGTAAACACAAATGTTGAGGTATGTTTGAGCTAAAATCCATAATGTATAGAAAATCCCAGCTATAAGACATGTCAGTGAAAGGCAGTTTGCTTTAGCTGCCACATTTTGACAAATGAGGCAAAAGTAGACAGAGGAATGTGTCTGTTTCACAGCACTCAGAGGATAATACAGTGACAGACAGAACACATGGCTACTTACCAGTACAGCTTCTTAGATCCGGCATTAGGGCATACCCAGCGTGGCAGCTGCACTCATAGCTGCCCTCTGAGTTGGTGCAGAAAGTCTCACAGCCACCGTTCTCAATGGTGCACTCGTCAATGTCTGAGTGGCAGACAAAACACATAAGCTATTTGCAATAACTTCAATAAGACTAAAAGATGTATTTTTTTAAAGAAACAGCCATGTGACAGTCAGAACGTACCGACACACTCCAGTCTGTTCTCAGTAGATTTGTATCCTGTGTCGCAGGCACACTGGTACCGGCCAATCATATTGACACACTGGCCATTCCTGCACAGCCTGTCACTCAACTCACATTCATTTATATCTGTTACAGAGCAAAAACATGATGTCCATTATTTAAGTGTTCTTTCATTGCTCTGTGATTTACTCTCATGAGTGGAAATCCAAGTAGATCATGTTTAGGGCATTCATCAGCATGTATAAAAGCACAGACATTGGCCTAGAATTCATGTCAGCCCAACTATCTAACAATATACACCCCGCACATTAACAAACATGGCTCAAATACTCCCACTTTAATAAGGGCCCACACATGGAGGCAGAAACATGGGAACACAGACAGAAGTGATACAAGGCTACTTTATATAACTGTTTTCTGTCAGCTGTGTGAAAACATCTCCAACTACTATTTTAACCTTTTTTGACATTTTTTTTTAATTTCTTGAAAATATAGAAGAAACTTGCGTGCAGTGATCAATGAAGGGACAAAAGCAGGAAAGGAGACAAGGTTTTGGGAGGACTCTCTTCTCTGATGACCTCACCTAAACAGGCTGACCCATCAGGGGCGATCTCATGTCCCTCCGGGCACACACACTGGAAGCTGCCCTCTGTATTTACACAATCACCTCCACGGCACAGCAGAGGGTTTCTCTCACACTCATCGATGTCTGGAGATGGCAGAATACACAGTAAACATAAAGCCACAAGTACAGATACATAGTGTTAGCCATCAACAATCAAACTTAGACCAGTCTGTGCAAATATGTGCTTCATCTCTCAGCAATTTCCAATGAAACCCACTGGACTGCTAATTCAAAAATTGTATTTCCATTTTAATGAAGACTGTGGGACTGGCAGTCAGGAAGTGCTTGTTATATCTTAGTTAATATAACTGCATGATTACGTTATTTCAGTCAACCTGCAAGCTCATTCAGTACCACCAGTTTATGATTGCAATTCTGCCCACATTATTTCCAGTTTTAACCATGATTTTGTTGTGCCAATTTTTATCTAACGCTAGCTTTCGGCCAACAAAACTATTAAATCTCTCCATTTTGCAAAGAATTGAATCAAACGTTTTCAAAAGCAGACCAGAACAGAAATAGAGCATTAAATCTTTTTACAGATGGTAGAGCATTAGGATTTGTAGCCGCAAGTAATAATCCATTCGGTTGGGCAGTTGATTGTGAGTGTCCCTCGCATGCAGGTCAACTATGGTATGTAATAAAGAACAATTATCTTTAAGATTTTATGGACCAGATTTGTGAAGCGATTGTGACGATGTTTGGGCTGCCCAGATTAGGCTTTTTCAAAACCCTACAGGGCGCAAATAAAGTCAGTTAAACTTTTTTTTTCCTGTCACGCACACACACACACACACACACACACACACACACACAACCACACACACACACACC
>VUQH01080171.1:0-13937 GCA_015106775.1 Etroplus canarensis | reverse complement strand
CTGCATTTTACAGCATTTGCAAATCATTTCAGAAAAATCTAGCACTTTCGTTTGTCATAATATTCATATATGGTTCCCAGAGTTTGTCAAAGTCTTTTCATTTGCCCTTGGCAATGTATGTTAATCTTTCCAGTCCAATATATTCAGAAAGTTCCTTCATCCACATTTTCATTGTAGGAGCGTCCATATTTTTCCAGCATAGTGCAATAGCTCTCCTGGCTTGTAGAAGTCCAATGTCCAAAACTGCATACTGTTTCTGTGTTTGTAGAAAGTTCTTCGAGTATATTCCAAGCACACATAGTTTAGCATTTAAAGGGACTTTGGTATTAAACATTTCCAAGAAATACACTTGTTCGTGCTTTTCTTTTGTATTCAGTACTCATCTCTCTTGTCTTGGCTGTATATTAACAGGTTTACCTTCCCAGAGTGCTTAATCCTAAATCCCCTGCCAGCGTTTCACAAAGGGATATCCCTCAACAGTCTTATGGGTCTTTGGAGGACAGCACAGCCCAGAGCTTCAGACCTGTAGATGAAAGCATGCCAGACTGCAAAAGTGAGTCAAAACTTGGAAGTCAAGATGATCATTTCTCCTGATTGTAAATCTGCTTCCTTCAAAGTTCCGAAACAGACAGTCCATTTGAGTCCAAAGGGTTCGATAGACCAGCACCTCAGATGCTAAACAAAAGTCCAACCTCTTTACTCTCTACTTTGAGACATTTTCAAGTTATCAGGGAAAATGGGTTGTTCATTTTGAAGTGCCTTGTAAGGGTGGAAGGTTATTAGAATTTTTTTTGATATCTAGAGAATCAATTTGCACTTGACCATTGTAATAATTTTATTATTTGTCATGAAGCACAGTTACGTTTTAGAGCTCACTGATGAGGACCAAATCACCAAGTCATGTCATGTCAATGAAAAGTGCCCATATTATGCTAATTTACAAGCTGATAATTTCTTTCTGGTTTAGGTTCATGGCTTTTAGTGGTTAAAACAGCAACTCTATATTTCACTGTGTTTGAGCTTTCACCTCTGATTCGTCCCATCTGAAAAGTCCAGTTTGCTCTCAGCTGGCATAATGGAGGCAACTGGCACTGCACTGTGAGTGGTGAAATGCTAACAAAAACTTTGAGTTTTCACTTTTTCAGAATGCCAGACTCTGTTGCCTCCAACTTTGTCTTTGACAGATAATTGTACACTTGTAAAGCTATCTTAAATCACAAACTGCTGTTGTCCCGAACCTTTGTAAATGTTTTCTCAGGTGATGTCACTGCTGTTAAAGCAGGATTTTAGCAGCACTGAGGGTAAAAATGGCTTCAAAGTGGCAGCTGGTTTACATTACACTGTGCTGTATTTGTTATCACTTCAAGCTTGATCAACAACAGGAATGTTTTTAAATGAGAACAAATTTATTGGGAATTTGGCTGCCAACACTGTAGTTGCACACCATGCTAACATACAGAGGTATTTCTATTGTTGTGAGGACTTTGACATTAAAAAAAAAGAAATCAACAGGGTCTTCAGTTCATCAGATCCCAGAAGCATTCACTCTTGCAGCCAGCAACAGAATACTTGGTACGGTTTGCACATAGCTGAGAGATTTTAGAGTTTCGTTTACTAGAAGCAGCTAGAAAATGATGACAGACTAGGAGCTTCTAGATTTATTGGAACCAGCTGCTCATTCTTTTTTGGAGGACATGCCAAACCATTCCACTAGGCAGGCATTAATTGATGTAGGTATGCTATTGTAACAAAATAGGGAAAAGTCCTTAAAGCATAATATTGGCACTTTAAAATCAAGCCAAGTTTGCAAAAGAACACCAGCATTAATTTCTTACACACATTGATTCAAGCCTGCTATACAGATACCAAAGAGATGGACAATCAGATCTTGGTGTTTGTTGTTGAAGTTAATGCACTTTTTGTTTTTTATGTATTTTTTAATAAGAAAAAATATAATCAGTTCTACAGAGGTTTGCAACCAAAACATTATTTGATTGTTGGCAACCAATATTTACATTGTCAATATTACAATATTTTACAGGTCAGTGTTTGTCTATATCCAATGTCTGTATTGGCATCAAATGTACTTTTTACATTTAACCTATGCATTGAACAAAGAACCAAATCAATAAAGAAATCAATACTGAAAACTTTTTTCAGTGGTAAAAAGAGTGATTCTTCAAAGTTAAACTTGTTCTCAGATTGCTTTTGTTGAAGGAACTCAGCCTGACATGCAGTTTTACAATGCAAATATTTGGCATAATGTAACGGTTATAAGCTTTTCTTGTCATTGGGGGGCACTGTTGAGCTGCAATGGGTTTGTGTACCCTCTGAAATGTTCATAAAGCAGTTTTAAAAAAGCTAAATGAACAGTGCTGCATTAAGAATTTCTAATTTATTCTGACATTGGTATTAGCCAGTTTACTGGGTGACCATTCCAACAGCTCCACCTCCTCACCTGATCTTTTGCTATTGTCTCCTTTTCTGTTCCCTTTCCTTTTGCTTCCTCTTCTTGCCCTCTTCCCCTTTCTCACCACAGTACCTGCGTCAGATGAGAAACACCACTATTGTCAAATAAAAGGCTTTTAGGGTGCCACGGTGATTAACACAGTTGTTAAATATGGGTAATGAAGTGCTAAGCACCTAGTAGCTTTGGTGAAAGGAGAGGTTTGGACTGTTGGAAGAGGGTCAGTGCAGACTAATGGAATCTCACAGTAGCTCTTCAGAAACAAAAATCAGTTTGGGAAGACTAACTACTGAAGAGGTTTGTGATGCTTTAAGACAACTATGTCCTTGTACAGCTGAGCCAAAGAATCCAATATAAATGTGCTGCTTTAACTTATACGGTTTTACATGCAAACTGCTTAAGTAAAAGTATGCATAATAAAAAGAAGTGGAGAAATATTAAAAATCCACTTCCCCCCTGAGCAACATAAATTTTGTAAGAGCTGGTAGCACAGAGGTTATTGACTGTGCTTTACCCCTAATGTCTGACAAAGACTAAGTATTACAAAACAGTTTCACTTGTTTACCCTTTCTCAATTGCTAGTATTGTGTTGAAGCGATTAAGCAATAAAGACACTGTTCCTAGTACTACATGATTCCAGTATGCAGAAAGTCATAACTCAAAGTAACTTATTTTTGATGAAAATCTAATCAGAGAAAAAAACTACACGAGTCTCACGCAAAGAGATTTGGAAAGAGATCTGAACAGGCATACTTCAACAAAGTCACATGAGAAAGCTGGAGAGGGTCAGGATGCAGGGGAACTAATAACTTGCAGATATTCTCATGTGGCTCTAAAGATGAGCTGATTAAATAGATTAGACTTTAATATTAGACACCTGATGTATCATCTGTGCTGGACATAGAATGGTCGCTACCAGAGAAACTTGTCTTCTGCTTGTTCAGTGGAGTTGAAGTAATGTTAATGTTAAAGGCTGCAAGAGCCTGGGAAGCTGCTCTATCCATGAGCCAGAACTACAGTGTACAGTACAGCTTTCCAAAACCACACACCAAACTTTGACCCAATGTTAAACACACCACAAATTTACTGGCTCTGCTACGACTCACATGGTGCTCGACTTTGTCATGGGTATGTGAAAGCCTGATCTAAAGTTTGATCCAGTTACATGAAAACTGGGAGTGGTTCTTGACATTTTATGTCCAAAGAGTTTACTCATGTTCACACAGACATGTACAGTATACTGTATGTGTGCTGTATGCTTCACTACATAAATGCTCTCAGATGCACCTCTCTTACATAGGGTCAGAAATGTAAAAAAATATATATATATTTTGACCCTATAAACTTGTTTGCTAAAGCTTTTTTATATGCCTCTGTAATTTTCTGATTTATTTCTCAACAATTTCCAAGACATTTCTTGGAAAGAAGCTGTGTCATTTGGTAGAAATTACAGGGATAATAATAATGTCTTTAGGAGAAATGCTTCATTTACACCAAAATAAATATTCATTTTTTTCAGTTATTAGTGGAAACTTGTGCTCTGTATGTGCATTAGAGTGTTTTTGTCCTTACATTACCTTTTTGCTATGTTTAGTTGACTACTTCTGAATAACTCTCAAGCTAAACACCGTCAAAGCAACTCAACACCGTCTCTATTAATACCGAATAGCCT
Source organism: Etroplus canarensis (assembly GCA_015106775.1). NCBI lineage: Eukaryota > Metazoa > Chordata > Actinopteri > Cichliformes > Cichlidae > Etroplus > Etroplus canarensis. The sequence continues at coordinate 9,798 of VUQH01080171.1, read as the reverse complement.
GGTGCTTCAGTGGAAATGTTTAAGCAAATAATGAGGAATTGGCTAGAAGTTACCCGGTGTTAAAAAAGAAATACATTTGCATTTTCTGACAGTAGTAACTGGAATATTTTGTTGTCTCGTCAGGACTCAAAAGTCTCACTCTGCCCCTAAATGAGAAAGAGACCAGGCACATTTCTTTTGATGTAGAACCATTCTGACAAAGAGCTGAGACTAAACTATAAAATACCTTTTACAGTTGGAGGGGAGACAGACGCTTGTCTGTGCTCTTTGGAGTACAAAATCAAGAATATAGATTACGGTAAGCTAATACCACCTGTTGTCAGAGGTGTGTCTGGGGGATGTTTGTAGACACAGGACATCTGTACATTAAAATCATTTTATCCTGCTACATTTTCAAGTTTTCTTTCAGTTTTATTTCTGATAGAATTTTTATGGTTTCCCATGAGCCCTACAGTTTAGCCAAAGCCAATTTCTGTATAAACTAAAAAAATGAGGAAAGAGCTGACACTAAAATGGAAAAAGTAAATGAGTAAAAGAATAAACTTTGAAATTTAAGGAAAACTGATAAAACCTACTGATTACAGTAATTACTGGGTTTGAGTAGTTTGTTGGGGCCTCTTGTCAAATGAAACGGCAAACACTTAGCCTGCAATAGCACACACAATACATCCTTCTCTGGATCAAAATATTTATCCACTGTTAATTTAAACCCTCTGTGTAGGTGTGCAAACCACTGAACTCGGTGCCCTAAATGTATTCTTAGTATTGTTGTCGTCTGTGCTTTTGTGTACCACAGATGCTATTATTTGGTCACTTCCCTCCCTCTCTCTGTATTCACTTAATTGTTCACTCCCAGACCAGTGAACTTAAGAAAGAGCCACTGTGTGCATTTGTGTGTGTGCATGTATGTGTGTGTGTATCAAATAAGAATTAAACCCATTTAGTGTTCTGAGGGTTTGGGGTCAGATTTCCTTCATGTCACCACCAAGATCGATGGATGTGACCTCTGACTGCTCCAATTTGTATATAAACATGGTGCTGGCCAATCACAACATCGCGTGGGATGGTGCCAACCAATGAGAGCCTCTGGCAGCATCATGCTCTGTGGCACTCCTATCTTTTGTCTGTCAGGATTAGTGCCATGGCAACGCTGGTCGCCTGGGAGGTGAGTTTCCCAGAGCAGCGGGACAAGGACAGAAGCAGGCTGCTTCAGTCCAAGTCTTCACTTCCTCTCTGGCCAATTGGGAAGCTGGACTAAAGTGGTGTGTATGCGTACGCATGTCATTCTGTAACTCCAAAACTTCCACCTACACTGCCAACTCTAATGCGGTGCCAACATGGGCCACAAGCTCAGAGTATGTTTGTCTGTGTGGGTAGGAGTAGGTGGGTTGGTGAGGGGCCGTCCTTGTGTATTCTCCTCTGTGTGGTGTTCTCTGTAGAAAAGTCACCCCACTCTCCTTCTCTTTTCTCTTAGTGGACCACATTAGCCAGAAGGGCGGAGGGCCAGGCAGCTGAAATCACCGCTGCTGACGAAGCATGTGACTCCAGACCGAGGCCCCTTTGTTTAGACAGTTACAGGCAACACACAGAATGCAGTGTGACATGGGAATACACAAGCATGGGAATGAATGGATTACAGTAATGATTAAAACCTGATTATTTTTCTGTTGCTAAGAGGAAATATCTGCAATAAGGTCTTAAAGTTAGAACTCTTGGGATTTTCAACTCATTTTGATCATATTTATAGTCAACATCTTCTTTGCAATTGTCATTCAGTGTATTTACATTTTATGCCTCCTCAATAGGGTAAACAGATTCCAACAAACTATATATGGGGCAAACACTGTTTGTGTGGGACTCATCAGCAATGCTGGGAGGTATTCTAAAATTGTCATATCCAACCCAAAAAATTAAAATACAATAAACTGTCCAGGTTACCGGATTGGCATTTAGTGTATATGCAACTTTTCCAACTCTCTTGCTAAGTGAAAGTAAGGATAAAAAACTTAACTTTGGTCTTATGTGACACTAATATAGTCCAGCACTCTCTTATATTTTTCACCTGCTGTTCTGTCTGATACCCATCACTGGGTTTCAGTTGGCATGCAGACATAGGCTGGTATAACTTTTTTAGCCATATTTGACATTTTTTGCAATTTTTAAATTTTTAAGACGATACACACACACACACACACACACACACACACACACACACACACAGTGCTACCTCACACCCTTGTGCCAAAGTGAAAAATATCTATCAAAAGAGATAATCAGTCAATTTATTACACATACTGCTGCTTCATTTTCTATGTGGTAGTGTCCATCATATTCACCAAAACCGGTAAGAATTGTGACTTGTGACTTTCCCTGATGGGCATAGCATTAGTCAGGCTAACTGTCATTTCATGATAATAAAAAGCCTTCCCTGCTTTCTTCACATGCATTAGGTAAAAGCCAGACTTTAGAAAAGTACATGTCCTGCAGAGTCATTAAAAATGTGGGATGTTGTTTCAAGATGTGGGCCAGGGGGACAAAAGGTGAAAATGCCGAACTGTCCTACATACAGAGGGACATCTGGGCACCCTGCTCCTCCATGTAGTTTTTATTGTCAGTGATGGGGTCCCCCATTCATTCCTATTTGAGAATGAATGTAGGATGCACCCACTCCCTACTGCTTCTATTTCACATGAAATTAGCTGAATTCATCAGGTTGGATTTGCATTAGCAGTAGATGTATATTGCTCTGAAGAATGAGTGAACTATGAACAGTGAAGCTGGCACAAGTGAAATATAACTGTAAACCTTCACACTTGATTACACTGACTCTCCTGTGAATGTGAATTAGACCCCGCCATTGAAAATGACTTCATAGAGAGGTAATTAAATGACTAGTGTGTAAAAACATGACTGTAAATATGATCCAAAAGAGGGGTTGTTTTTTAGTGGTTATAACTCAGACTAAGGAAAAAAAGAAACAAGGTAGGGTAGAAGTGAAAACAATTATCTGTTTTCTGTTGTGTTGTTTTTGTGTATGTATGTAATTGAAGTTCCCAACTCAGAAATCCTCACATACTTGGACTGCAAGGGCATGTAAGTCATATGGCACAAATTACATAGTGGAAAGTTGGGTTGTCAGGCAACGTATGGGGCTACAATGGGATCATCATGCATAAGATTAGCCCAGCAGACTGTCCAACTCTGTTGGACAGTAGCCAATTGTGTTTTTCTATGTGTAACTTAAGCCAACTTCACGCTGCTTATTCTGGCTAAAACTGCTGGATGTGAGCCAGGATAAACCAAACAGCCAATGTTCGTTCAGTGTCTCTTAAACAAGATTTGCTCCATATGATGCTCAATAGGGGGGCCAGTGATTTCAACACTACTGAGTCTGGCTACACACACGCTCACACAGACACACACTCTCTCTCTCTCTACTGGTATGAGCAAAGTTTCAGTAAGAAGAAAAAATGGCATGAATAACAACAAACATAAGACCGGAAAGGATCATCATTTAGATTCAAAATACTGGTGGGTGGAAGATGAAGACTCTTTTTGTTAATTGTTACAAGATGGCAGGATAATTATAATGGTGATGTGAATGGTGGATGGTTGTTTGTGTACTCACGAAGATGTTTAATGAGCAGATTATTAGACAGATGACTGATCAGATGTAAATCAACTTTGTAAAATAAGTTTATGACTGCACAGGAAAGAGAAAACAGACTAAACTAATTTGTGTGATTTATAAAAGAGGACCCTAAGCACTAAATTACAAGCATAGGAGAGGGAAAAAATATCTTTTTAAGCTTTGGAAAAAGTAAAGTGAAACTAAAGTGGAAAAAAGAAACATTTACAAATACCCGACCTTAAAATATCCAGTTTTCAAAAAGCAATAAAACTAAGTAGCACAGAGGAAATACAGATAGCACAACTGATTGTGAATATTGAACAGAATCACTAAATTATACAGCATACATTCATATGTAATACCTTCTTCCTCCGCTCTAATACTAGATTATGTTCACTTATACCAAGATCACCTGAATCCTGAAACAGATACATACACACACTGTCTTCTCTTTTAAGGCCTTAAATCCTGCCCATTAAATTGACACCCAAATAAATATATTTTCTGGGGGTTCATGACACATTCTGGTAAAATGTGGTAAAATATTGCCCTGGAAAGATCAATTCTCATCACTAAATGTGCAGACGTAGTAAACGCCCATACACAGAAAATGTCTGGGAGTACAGAAGAAAAAGCACTTCTAAGCTGATTTCCTAGCACTGTTTGTTCTTTTAACTGTGTGTAAATCAGTCATCAGGTTGACAAAAATCTAAGCTTGCATCCTTCCAGATGTCTATAGAGCTTAAATTTCATCTTCCAGAAATTTTGATTAGAAAGTGCCAGACCAGTCCTCAGACCTTCCCTTCCTCTGTATGCTTCCCTCTCTGAGCTTCCCAGGCAAAAGAGAGTGAACCAGCATCTATATTATAGTAGGTTAAGCTATATAGGCAATTTTTTTTAAATCACACCAGTGCAACAAAAAATATGATGAAATATCACGCTTACTTTGACTTTAAATACAATCAAGTGGAAAAAAAAAGGTTGTCACAGGACTCTATGCAGTCCTGTGTAAAAACAAAGTCCACCCTTACTGATTCCATAGGTATTAAGAGTGTAAGTAGCAGCAACTTGCTGCTAATCAAGCTCACTTGATTATTTTACCATAAGCAAGTGTGACCACTTCTATAAAAGCAGACATTTTGGCATTATGCTGGCCCGGAGCATTAAGAAATGTTACCAGTAAAGTACATGACAATACAATTAGAAAAAGACTGAAGTAGTATGGCTTCTTTGGAAGGGTTTCCAGGAGAAAACCTCTTCTCTCTAAAACATTGGCAACACAGCCAATGTTTGCAAAGTTACATCTGAACAAACTTCAAGGCTGCTGGAACAATGTCCCTTGGACAGACAACGCCAAAGTGTTCTTTGGATGTAATGCACAGTGCCACACTTCAAAAAAAACCAACATAGAATATCTGCACAAACACCTCATGCCAGCTGTCAAGCATGGCAGTGGAGGAGAAATGATTTTGGCTTGTTAAGCAGACACAGGACCTGGACACTTTGCAGTCACTGATTCCACCATGAACTCCTCTGTATGCCAAAATATTCTGTTGTCAAATGTGAGGACATCTGACAACTAATAATGAGCTGAAATTGGGTCATGCACCAGGACAATAATCCCAAGCACAGCAGCAAATCTACAACAGAATGGCTGAAATATAAAAAAATCAAGATGTTGCAATGGCCCAGTCAAAGTCCAGACCTCGATCCAACTGAAATGCTGTGGTGGGACCATAAGAGAGCTGTGCATAAACAAATGCTCAGAAACCTCAATGAACTGAAGCAACACTGTAAAGAGTGGGCCAAAATTCCAGAATGATAGAAGAACCCGATAGTCATACAGAAAATGATTACTTCAAGTTACTGGTGCTTAGATGATTAGATAATTATGATAATTCTATAAGATAAAGTCATTTAAGAGGTGCACTTTATTTTTCCCAGGACATAAGCTTATTTTGATGCTAAAAGTTTTGCACAATTGGGATTGTGAATTTTACTTAGAAGTCTGAATGTTTGACCAATTTGCAAAACAGTTATTCATAACCATGCACTATCATACAGTGTCACCTTTCATGTAATCCCAGCTGTATGAGTATGAGTGCATAGGGCAGCACATGAACCTGAAAATTGTGACTTTCCTGGACTTCCCGGTGCCACCCAATTTAACGAAACCTGGAAACATCCCTGGCTACAAAGAATATTAGTGAGGATTATTTTCAATTAAGGTGCAGTAATTAACAATATTAGTAACACCTGTGTTTATGTTCCACCTCATGTGAAAAAGTATGCTGTGCCCACAGTGTTTTGGTTATGGCACACGTTCAAACTCACTTTTATCCTTTTCTTATGTATACAGTACTGTGCAGAAGTCTTGAGCCACCTCTCATTTCTTTGTATGTTGTGAGGAAAATGGGAGATAAGTGCAATTATTTGCTCAAACATGCAAACATAAATGGAAATGCAGCACATAAGGCAAAAACAGAGTTTGTACAATTCTAATGAGCTTGAAAGTCAATATTTAGTACAGCCACCTTTACTCTTCAACACAGCCTGAACTTTCTCAGGCAAGCTTTTGCTAATTTCTTTCAGTAGTCTCCATGTTGCTCCCTTTTGTTCTGTTCTCTGTCAAGATGATCCCAGGCTGATTCAATAATGTTGAGGTCCAGCCTCTGGGGAGACCAGTCCATGACTGATAGTTTTCCAGTGTGTGTTTTTTGATCCAGGTAGGCGTTTATTGTATCAACAGTGTGTTTGGGGTCATTGATATGCTGAAAAATGAAGCCATTGCCGATCAGAGACTTTCCAGATGGTATTGCATTGCGAATTAAAATCTGACGGTACTTTTCTTCATTTTTAATTCCATGAATATTTGATAAGATCCCCAACACCACTGGCTGAAATGCAGCCCCAAACCACGACAGTGAAAACTGCAAAGCAGCAGCAGAAATTTTTTGACTTTAAAATGTATTTTTGTTAGTTTTAAACCCTCCTTGCTGACAGAGACATCACCCATGGCCTGGCATACTACACCAGAATAAGTAAGTAAAAAGCTAAATTATTAAATGACAGAAATCGATATTTTTAAAAATTATTTCTACTTTTAGCATTTTGTTAAGTAACATAAAAGTTTCTGTCTACTATTATAGTAGGTCCAAGGGAAAAAATGGACATTTTCTATGACTAAACAACTTTTTTTTTTAAATTACGGGACAAAGTTTTCTAATTTTACAGTTTATTAAAATTAAATCAAGCTTCTATTTATTAAAGTTTAAGCTCTTGTTTTTGGCAATAGCTTTACTGCTCTGGTCCACTTCAGATCAAAATGGGCTGTATGTGGCACATGATGTAAAATAAGTTTGACACCCCTACTGTAGACACTCACCGTCATACCCCTCCCCTGACCTCCGCTGTACACAATGGCAACAATTTGAACTCAAAGTTTCAAATTTTGATTCACTTCTTGTGTAATTTGGCTTACAGTAATAATTCAGCTAAACTGATGTCCACTTGACAGCTACTAAATGCATCACTGATTAGACAGTGATCACTGTGTGGCATCAGTAAAAATGCTCACAAAGTGTGTTAGTCTTCAGTAGGGTGACCAGATCCCAACAAACTAAATGTGGGGCAAACACCATGGTTGTGTGGGACAATGTGGGATGTGTGACCTGGAATTTTCATATTCAACTTAAAAATGAAAATACAATAAACTGTGCACTGTTACTGAATTGGTATTCTGTGGTAGTCTGTAAAGCCCAAATATATTTCATTTGAATGCAACCTTTCTAATTCTACTGCTAAGTCGTTGCAGTGAGGATAAAAAAGAGCTTGACTTTGTTCTTATGTTCTCATGATAGCTTTTGTATGTGTGTATTCTCTTCTTTTTCCAGTTACTGTTCTATCTATTAACCATCTCTGGGGTTCAGTAGGGATGCATTCATAGAGTGGCACACCTTTTTGAGCCATAGCTGATAATTTTAGCAATTTTTAGCCAATTAAGACACATATACATTGTATCACTTCATGCCATATTTTCCCTTATGCAAAACTGATAAATAACTCTGAATAAAAACTCAGAATAACTCAAAATAACTCAGAATAAGAACCAGTATATGCTGCTGCTTCATTTTCTTTGTTGTAGTTTTCATCAAATTCACCGAAATCCACAAAGCTTGTGACCTTTTTGTGACTTGTAGTGTCCCCTGATGGGCATAGCATTAGACAGGTTAACCTTCATTTTACTGTAATAAAACACTTTCCTTGTGTTCTTATTATGCATCAGATTAAAGCCAGACTTTAGAAAACTATATGTCCCAAAGCGCCTGTCAAAATGTGGGGGCACTGTCTCAAGATGTGGGACAGGGGCACAGGGGATAAAAGTGCTGTGCAGTCCCACATAAAGAGGAACATCTGGTCACCCTAGTCTTCAGTGAGCTTTATTTCCCAATTTCACACACTGTGCACTGATACTGCTTTCAGCCAGGAAGGACTCTATGCCTTGGTGTGCATGTGGTTCTACAACAACAAAATACAATAAAGGACATAAATGGTCAGCATTGCATGCTACACTAAAGTCTTACTCAACAGAATATACTGATATTTGCACATTGTATGAACAAGCAGCATTGTTAGCATATATAAAATATGCCCCAATACTGCCACACAGTGCAAGCAAATAACACAAAAAATATAGATATTAACATTAAAATCTCTTAATTAAAGGAGCATATGGCTGTACTGGGTCACTATGATTTCTCCACACATGCAATTAGCACACAAATAATCATACTATTGAGACTATCACTCCAAACATGGCATAAACTTAGGTATACATGAATTTAGAGCCATTTCTACAAGGAAAAGAAAAGTTACTTCTAAATGGACTCACACAGGCTCGCACTGGCTGTACTATTCAGTAGAAGGTTCTGGCCAAGCAAGGTTGCTGTTCACTTGTATTCCTACCACTCTAAAGTGTAACTGAAATGGTACCACTCACTCTGCTTCAATTACTGATAACTGACAGGCTAGTTAACAAATACGAATATGCAGTGGGTGGGAAATGATAGTTAAATATAAACTTGCAGTGGAAAAGAAGCATTGAAGTTTATTAAATCTTCTTAACACATACATCAGCCTTTACGTCCTGCTTTCCTTTCTTAAAAATTGCTTTTGACAGCCGTCCTTCCACTGAGGTCATTACTGATGAGGCTTCAGTGAACAGTCTATGGATCAACTGAAGGGCCATCTCTCAGGTACCTTGTCAGATCTCTGTGTGATTTTTTTATTATTTATGAAGGAAATGATGTTCAAATACTGCTGATCAGCTGTAAATAGTATTTTAGTCTTGACACTTATTTTATCCTCCACTTGTCCAGTTTCCAAATTGTTTAACAAAGGTCAAGTACAAAAACTTCACTGAAAATGAGTGAAAAAGCAACCAATGTACAAAGAAAACTTTGAAAGACCTTCAGAAAACATGGAGAACTATTGCTCAGGGCTACTTTAAAAAATATGAGAAAGTGTGGCTAATTATAGTTATTTAAATCTAAACTAAAAAGTAAAACTATGAGAAAAATCTAAAATGAAAATAAAAACTAGAATTCTAAACTGAAACCTGCTCTGGACACTAACTGAAATCAAACTGAATTGGAAAAAAAAATTAGAAAATATAAAACTATAATAGCTCTGACTGTCACACACACATTCACACTTTGATGGATGCATTGGGAGTGATTTGTGCTTCAGTGTCTTCCGAAGAGACACTTCAGGCCACAGACTAGAGAAACCAGGGGTCAAACTGCCACTCTTCCTGATGGAAGGCCTCCTGAGTCACAGCTGCCCCTAATGACTATAACAACTCTGGTCTGGCTTCTTTGAAGCAAAATATGTAGAAATCAGTGGCGGCTTGAGACTTTTGCACAGTACTGTATATAAATTGAACAATTCTACCAACACAGTTTATAATAGTTGGCTCTTTTTTAACACGTTTAAGATAAGATAATCCTTTATTCATCCCACAGCAGGGAAATTTGCATTGATCACAGCAGCAGATAGTCACTCAGTTCTAAAAAGTATCAAAAATAAATAAATAAATTAATTTAAAAAAAAAAAAAAAAAAAAAAAATATATATATATATATATATATATATATATATAAAAAAAAA
>VUQH01080170.1:0-10358 GCA_015106775.1 Etroplus canarensis | reverse complement strand
CTTTTATGGGCAATGGTACTAAATATAAGCATCTAAAAAAAATTCACTCGCACCTCCACCCTCCTACTCTTCCTTCTCTCTCTCTGCCTCCTAACACGCTTTCCCCCTCTCCCCCTCCTTGGTCTTCGGCCAACAGTAGCATAGTTTCCACCGGCACCCTGTTGGCTAACAGCACCGGAGGCGGTCGTTGTTAACCCGGGCCGCGACTGATCTGGTATGGAAGTCGTGTTATGAATCCGCATATTTGATTTGGCAAAGTTTTTACGCTGGATGCCCTTCCTGATGCAACCCTCCCCATTTACCTGAGCTTGGGACTGGCACTAGGACTACACTGGCTTGTGGGCCCCTGTGGCTGGTTTATGTTTACACCAGTGATGTTCCTGGTAATTTAATAGTCAATTAAGATGGGAAAAAAACTGGTCTGTATAAAAGTAAGAAAATTGTCAAATTCAGGTGCAACAGAATAGGCAAAACATTCCTCTATAATTTAAATGTCACTAAAACTTTGAGGTGCTGTGTATAATATTAGGAACACAATGACATTTTCATTGCTGCACGTGGTTAATGTTTAGGGTGCTAGCACCAGCAGCTGCCTTTTCTTTCGTGTTAATAACCAAACACCTGTGCAGAAAGTGGTCACACATCACTCCATTTGACTGGTAAAGTTTTTTGGATCACAGTCCTGCAGAACCAGGCTGGTTAGTGGTGCTCTCATCTGACTTTTCAAAGAAGTTACTTTTCACTTTGCTTGTTTACATTTTCCTGTCAGAGAGAGCGAGGCGCTGGTGTTGCTGCAGCCCCATCTGGTGGTGAGTGGTTGTAACATCTTAAAACCAACAGTTAACTGGCATCATAGATTAATAAAATATGATTAATAATTTTAATCGACTAGTATTTATCAGACTGACGAGTCAACTATTCATACATATCCCAAAAACACACTGTTACAGTGGTGGATGCTTATATTAAACATGGTCAAATTAAAATAATAATGCCAGTCAAAGATCAGACTTCAGGCTCCTCAGTTTCATAGTGTTTTTTCTCTGTTCTTGGCTCTGTATGTCAGTCAGAGCAGGTACACTATTGACACTGGGCTGTCTACATATTACACCTACAGGAGCTTTAATGACATTGCATTCTAAATCCATAGGCATTAATATGGAGTTGGTCCCCCACTCTTCTGCGAAGGCTTTCTGCAAGATTTTGGAGTGTTTCTGTGGGAATTTTTGCCCATTTATCCAGAAGAGCATTTGTGAGGTCAGACACTGATGCTGATGTGAGGGCCTGGCTCAGAATCTCTGTTCTAGTTCATCCCTAAGGTGGTTGATGGGGTTGATGTCAGGGGTCTGTGCTGGCCAGTCAAGTTCTTCTACACCAAACTCATCCAACCATGCCTTTATGAAGCTTGCTTTGTGCATTGGAGCACAGTCATGCTGTAACAGGAAAGGGCCTTTCCCAAACTATTCCTGCAAAGTAGGAAGCATAAAATTGTATGAAATGTCTTGGTAAGGTGAAGCATTAAGCTTTCCCTTTACTGGAGTTAAGGGGTCCAGACCCACCCCAAATAAACAGCCCTATGGTATTATTGCTCCTCCACCAAACTTTACAGATGACACAATGCAGTCAGGCAGGTAAATTTTCCCTGGCGTTTGCCAAAGCCAGACTCATCTGTCAGACTGCCAGATAGAGAAGTGGGATTTGTCACTTTACACTTTATTTACACCACTTCATCTGATGCCTTGCATTGTACTTGGTGATATCAGATGGGGTTTGGAACTCTGTTATTGAGTCAGCAAAGTGTTGTCTTTTTGCAACTTTTTTACAAGTGTTGTGTAAAGTGTTGGCTACTTTTGCACAATGTGTAAAAGTAGCCAACACTAAGCACTCGGCGACACTGTTCTGAAACTTTACGTGGTCTGCCACTTGATGGCTCAGTTGCTGTGGTTCCCTAAACTCTTCCACTTTGCAGTAATACCACTTACAGTTGATGGTGGAATATTCAGTGAGCTTTCTAGAACAACCCATTCTTTCACAATTGTTTGTAAAGGCAAACTGCATGGGTATGTGCTTGAATTTATACATCTGTGGCAATGGGACTGAATGAAACACCTGAGTTCATTGATTAAGAGATGTAGCCCAATATTTTTGTCCATATAGTGCATCTCTCATACAGCCATCTCAGGCACACAGCTTCACCAACCTGCTGTTCAGACCTGTTTGCAAGGGGCAGATAATCAGAAGAAAACTGCTTTAGAAGGAGAGGAGCTAAAATGGCTTGTTTCACACTGAACGACTGCACCAAGGACCAGTATCAGATTAATAAAGATTATGTTGAACTTTAAATCATGCAAAACTGCACTTGCAGAGCCCAAGAATGAAACTGCGGAGCTGGAAATGAGTTTAATTGGTCCACTTTAACAGATAAACTACCACAGACAAATTTTAAGCAGCAATTAACCATGAATTTGTATTTCTGTCATTATTCCAAATTTGCCTAAATTGCTTTTAATCTCATACTGTTTTACTCTCATTTATCTTCTTTCCTTTTAATTTTGTTGCTTTTAATCCCATTACTGTATTCTGTGCATTGCCTTGTAAAATGGAATGTCTGATGCCAGAAACATAGTTAGGTTAGATTCAGCTGTCAGCTTTAGAACACATCATACGTTTTCCAGCTTTGTTTCATCCAAATAAGAACAATCCCAAAAATAAACTCAGACCTGTTAAAAGTTAATTATACATCTATTTTCTTAAAGCTTGATTCTTAAAGCTTAAAGCTCTCTCCTGTGTGGCCTAAACAAAAGTCCCTCTCCCAATTCCAACTGGTTTACGGCTTTTTACAGGTTTTAGAAGATAGGTGGGGCCTTTCTGGCCATTCCAAAGTTGAGGCTTGAATATGAAGGTGATTGTACCTTTGCAATCGGGTCCCCTCAACTTTGGAACAACCTGCCTGAGGAGATCAGGCTTGCAGAATCATTGCCCTCCTTTAAATTGCTTCTGAATTTTTATAGACTTGTTTTTATGAGATTCCATGACTAAGTCTTCTACGCTCTTGTCTAGTCCTCTTTGCTTGATATTTATTTTGAATCCTTTTTTGTCATTTGTGTTGTGACTTTGAGTAACTCTCTGCTTTAATCTAACCTTTTTCTGCTTTTGTCTGTCTGTAAACTCTGTCTTAAAAGTTTTTTATTATTACTATTGTCCGTGAAGAGTGCTATGCAAATCAATTTTCCTTATTGCCTTCTCAGATCTCTTCCTGCTCCTCGAACCTACGGAGGCAGTGGTGATAACTGGAGAGAAGGTTGTTACTGAGGCGGGCCAGCAGGGGGCTCTCCAGTTAAAACTATCAACACAAAGAGGAAGATATATCAACATGGCACTTTATCTACCGAGATAACTTTTACAGCAAAGAAAGACTAAGTCCCAAAATATATATAGGATTCATAATTTTAAAAAAGGAGAGGACAGAGTCTAACTTGTGTCAAAGAGGACCTCCCATCGTGTCTCTCTGTGGGGACTGGCTCTGGAGGGATCAGGCATATAGTGCAGAGAGCCCAGAAAATGCCAAAGAAACCAGCCCGACTCCAGCTCCACCAACAGAGGACACATCACCTGCCTTTGGTTCGACTGCAATCATCCAGACTTTCCATATCTTCACATGCCCAGCTCTCCTCCCCTCCTCCTCTCCCCTGTTCTTCTTTCACCTCCCTCAGGTTGAAATGTTTCCGCACATTTCTCTCTTTATGCTCTGTGTTTAACAGATGTCGGTGAACGATCTCTATGATGATGCTGTTCAGGTGAACTGTCCCGTAACGTTAGAGAATTGTTGATGTCTTGCAACAGTGAAAGCACCTCTTGTGTGGGTTTGACATTTAAGAATCTTTCCTCTTTGTAAAATCAGCCAGAATGTATGCACAAGTTCGTTTTGGAAATTATTTATTCAGAATTATTTAAGAAGCGTATGTCCAAACATCCATATCAGTATTTTTGTTTAAAAATTTCAGTTGTTTAAATTGTACGTTTTGAACCTCAACTGCAAAGCTAACTCTCCAAAGCCTTTTTTTGTTTTGTTTTGTTCTGTTTTGAAAGTGTCAAATCAGGACTCGAGAGAAACCGCGGTGATTAAAGACACCGCAGCCAAAGCCTCAGTTCTGACTTGTACTACTGTTTGCCAAGATTATACTTTTCCATTGAAGTGCTTAAAGTGGTCCATTTAAGAACAGGGGCCAGTTACACAAAGACAGCTTAGATGTAAAGCGTTTAGTTAGAAGTCAAAACGTATTTGTTGCACACACAGTGTCTAAGATGAACGCAGCCATGTTAGTAGCAGTGACCCGATTTGGAAGAGAGTGGAGTGCCTAGTTATTGGCTTCATCCATAAACCTTACAGCTGCAATGCACAGACAGACACATGATAATCAGAGCAAAGTAACTGACTAATTAAATACCACACCTTCACTCGCCAAAACTGAAGCAGAAACTTATTGGATGGCCTGTACCTCACACCAAGCCATATTGTTTGTTTAAAAATGCTTAAAGACAATAACATCACAAAAACAGCAGAGAAGCCCAGTTCTGTGACTCCAATCAACACAGGTGAAGAATAGCAGCCAGTGATTGGCATCACCTGCCTATGTCACCATCCAAATGTCAATCAGAGTGGCCACACCTGTAATTTTAAGCCTCAATAAAGTTTAAATGGATGAGTTAAAAAAAATCACCCTACAGTTGTTATGAAAGAGTAAATGAGCTTTGAAGATCAAACATGTTAATTTCTTCAGTAAAGTTGAGCATTATAAAATGGGAGTCTATGGGGAGTCAGCTTCAAGTGGCCACAGGTTTGGTACTCCTGCGTTGGTCTGATTTTTCTGAAGGTTCCCACTTTGTATTTAGTCCTGAACTATTTTTTAAGTAGGACTAGTTTTTATTAAACAAAAAATATGATTGACCCAGTACCCACATCAAAGTACCCCCGTCAAGTCTGCATTTTACAGGCTTATATTCATTTGACATGATTTATTAATGGAAAAAATGGAGGCAAATGTAAACAACGGTGACTATCAGCAAACTGCAAACCAGTCTTTTTATCATTAAGTGTCACCAAGTGAAAACACTGGCCTTAATTCAAACCCTGGGAAGATGGCTACGTTTTTTTAGGCGTGACGGTCCATCCATCCATCCACCAATACATTTTCTGCCACTTATCCAGGTTCAGGTCATGGGGCAGCAGCCTCAGCAGATGCCCAAGACCTCTCTCTCCCCACCCACCTCCTCCAGGTCTTCTAAGGGTAGACACCAAGGTATTCCCAAACCAGCCTAAATATATAATCCCTATAGTCCCTCCATTGTATCCTGCCTCCTCCTAGTAGCAGATGCCCGAAAGACCTCATCTTTGAGTCACCCAGGAGGCATCCTGGCATATGCCTGAACCACCTCAGCTGGCTCCTTTCAATGACCCCGTCTTTAAGGGAGAACCCAACCATCCTTGGCAGGACACTCATTTCTGCCACTTTTATTTGCACTCTCATTCTTTAGGTCACTACCTACAGTTAATGAGCATAGGTGAGGGTAGGAACATGCATCGAGCAGTAAATTCACAGCTTTTGCCTTCATGCTCAGCTCTCTCTTCACCACATCACTGTCGATGCTGCACCAGTGAGTCTTTTATACTTCCACTCCACTCTCCCATCACTTATGAACAAGCGTAAAGGTACGTTTTTTGTAAATCTCAGTTTAAAAAGAGTTCAAAAACATTGAAAATTAACTAAAGCATCAAACAGTATTTGGAAAGATAACCGGTATTACTTAATTTTCACAATGTTGGTGCATTTTGTTGAAGAGATTTCAGCTGAAGTTAACTAGGGCCAGGCTGTACTTTTCTGTAATATCAATTTGCACTACAGGATAGTGCATTGAGCCACTGGAACCTTTATTTAAACTGGCAGAACACATTCCTTTTCATGATAGTGTCTTGTAAATGGCGTACTTAAATATCAAAAGTAAAAAAAATACTAACACACACTGGAAAACATCCCACTAGTAAAGTGCTACTGTTGAAAATTTTTTAAAATTTGCAGCGGGTAATTACAAAAAGAACCTTTAACATAAAGTCAGTATTTCTTTTTGTGAAAATTTCAAACTCCCATTAGATTTAAAAATTTGTGACTCTGTGCGATAAAAGGCCTTTTAAAAAGTATAATTGATCACATTTATCCTTTCTCCTCATTTTACTCCATGCTCCACTACAGAATTTTGCGTTTTTGAGAGAAACAGCACATGTGGAGGCACTCCTTTCTAAAACTCCTTTCATTTGGACTTTTCTTTCTCGCCCCTCGCGATTAATTTACTATCAGTTTTTATTTGAAGAAACGTAGTCAGACAGCACCTTCTAGACCTGTGTAACAATACAGGCTATAATGCCTTTGTGAAACTGGCCCCAGGCTGACATTAGTTATATCTGAAGTCTGGGGAGGAAAAAAAGGAAGCCGAAAAGAGCAGTTTTGTCCCCATTTGCCCATTCAGCCAATGAAAACATTGAAACTTTGATGTGGTTCATTAAATTCCCATAACAGATTTATCAGTGTGTATCATTCATATCAAAAGAAAATAATGGATATCTGTCTTGAATAAGATTTAAGTTTTGACTGGCTTTTACCTCTTGTGCTATGAGAATGAATCAAAAGGCATGTCAGTGTTAGGGAAGCTGTTCTGGTGATTGGTGTGGTGGGTGTTCTTATAGTGCCTATAATTTAAAGTTTGAACATAATGTTTTGTTTGTACATTTATCTCTTTTTTTTTTTGGTGCCAGTTTCTGGTTTTGCCAATGTTGTTTGCAATTTTTGCATCTCTTTGCTTGATTGATTTGCCTGTTTGTTTTTTAATGAATCAACACATTTATAATTGCTTTAAAAATGTTTAAAATTTGCCTTTGTATTTATATCTAATTACTCACTCTGTAAGTGAACTATTTATTAAAGAGAGAGGTGCCTCTGTCAAAGCTCAGATTCAGTGGGAAGCTGTAGGACGAATGTTGCAAAAAGACATACCACACCTTTTGTGTGACAGTTTTTGTTATTAAATTTTTTTTATATCCACAAACATGACATTCGGTTTCCCTGTGTAAAGTCACATTTCAAATAAAAGCTCAAAAGTTGAAGTCTTGTGCTTCCATTTTTTCATCTCTGCAAATAAAAGAAGTTGTAGGATATGTTGAAAATGTATAATTCACCCTTACAAACTCTATATTCTGCGAGAGCAAATCAAAGACAACCTATAAGATTTTTGTGCAGAAATGTGTCTCCAAATCTGTATGTCAAATGTATAAATGTGAGCAGTGCCTTATTTGAACCACACATTTTTACATTTATAGGCTACCATACAAAGCTTAGTTTGTAAATGCATGACTGCTAATAGACTGTGTGAAAGTTTGACATAGCTATTGTGATATGACCCACAGGTTTTGCATGCCAAATGTTGAAGCCTTAAAGGAGCACTGTGTAAGATTTAAAGTGATCTGTTATAAGAAATTGAGTTTAACATACATATTTACGGGGTTTATAGTGGAAAATCACTTTAAGATAACCATGTGTTTGCTCACTTACAAAAAGATTTTATACATATATGCATAGTGTTAGCAGGTCCATAGGAGTTACCATGTTGACTTGAATACTAGCTGCAGCTCATTTTAGTTTTATTTATGTATCACCAACTGATAAAAAAGTCACTTCAAGGCACTTCATACTGCAAGGTAATGACCCTACAGTATTGGAGACCAAACCCCAACAATCAGACTAACCCCTATGAGCAAGCCCTTAGCAATGGTGGGAAGGAAGAACTCCCTTTTAACAGGAAGAGACCTCTGCTAGAACCAGGCTCTGGGAGAGGCAGCCATCTGCCTTGAATGGTTGGGGGTGAGGGGAGGGAGATGAGAAAAAAAAGGAGAACAAAAACAGACAATGAAAAAACACAGAATATGGGAGAGAAAACATGCAGCAGTAGCAAATAAATGCATGGGGGGTGAAAAGAGGTGGACGGAGAAGAAATAGTCACTGCATCATGGGTAGTCCTCAAGCAACTGAAGCCTATTACAGTACAACTAAGGGATCGTTCAGGGCCACCTGATCCAGCTCTAACTACAGGTATAAGCTTTATCAAAAAGGAAAGTTTGAAGCCTGAGCTTAAATGTAGAGAGAGTGTCTGTCTCCTGAATACAAACTGGGAGCTGGTTCCACAGGAGAGGAGCCTGATAGCTGAAGGCTCTGCCTCCCATTCTACTTTTAACAACTTTAGGAACCACAAGTAGGTCTGCACTCAGAGAAAGAAGTGCTCTCTCTGAAGAAAATATGCTACAACGAGTTCTGTAAGACAGGATGGGGCCTGATTATTAAAGGCTTTTCATGTCAAGAGAAGGATTTTAAATTCAATTCTGGATTCAACAGGGAATCAATGAAGAGAAGCCAATACTTACGATCTCTAAATACGATCTCTCTTTCTAGTCCCTGTAAGTACCCTCGCTGCAGCATTTTGGATCAGCTGAAGGCTCTTTAGGGAGCTTTTGGATCAACCAGATAGCAATGAATTACAATAATCAAGCCTAGAAGTACAACCCAATTTCAGAAAGGTTGGGACACTGTAAAAAAATATAAGACACACACATAATCTTATAAATTAATGTTTTATTATAAAACATCAAATTTTGTAAGTGAGACATTTTACTATTTCATGAAAAATATTAGATCATTCTGAATTTGATGGCAGCAACACATCTTGATCTAAGTTTGTCTGAATTTAGAAGTAGAAAATTAAAGGACATCCAGGTCGTCTGCATGTCATGTCTTTACGACATACCTGTATTTTAACTAATTAATTTGTGCTGTCTAGCTTCATAGAAGAAGAAGAAGCACTTCATAGATACATATATCTGGGTATAATCTGCAGTATGCAGTGTTTTCAAATAATATTGCCTGCATGTATATCGGAAAGAGTGTTTGTCCCAGCACAGAACCCTGTGGATCTCAATGACTAACTTCTGTGTGTGAGGAAAACTCCTCATTTACATACACAAATTGGAATCTATCAGATAAATAAAATTCAAACCAGCTCAATTCCCTTTAATACCAACGGTGTTTTCTGATCTCTGCAGTAAAATGTTGTGGTCAACAGTATCAAAAGCATCAGGACAGCTGCAGAAGAACTATCCTTACTTGTAAGCTATAATCGATTACTTTTGTTTATAAAAACTAGACCTCTAATTTCTAAATCTAATTCAATTCAATTTCATTTTTATTTCCTAATTATATCAATATACACAAAGCTCTGGACTGAAAATACTTGTGGTTGTGGTTGTGGAAGGAAGGGAAGTGTAACACTGGTCTTTTAATGTTAGTGTTTTGGCTGCCACCATACTTTTTTTTGTTGTTGTTGTTAATTTTTTGTGAGAATCCTTTCTCATTGCCCAGTTTCTACATACTCAATTCCTCTCCTAACAACTGTGAGAGGGAGAAGGTAAAGAAGAGACAAGGAGAAAGGAGTCGAGGCAATAGCCATTTACCAAAATTTA
This sequence comes from Etroplus canarensis, assembly GCA_015106775.1. Classification (NCBI taxonomy): domain Eukaryota; kingdom Metazoa; phylum Chordata; class Actinopteri; order Cichliformes; family Cichlidae; genus Etroplus; species Etroplus canarensis. The sequence continues at coordinate 799 of VUQH01080170.1, read as the reverse complement.
AAAAAAAAAAAAACATTCTACTCATTTAAAAAGTCTTCCCTCTTCTCTTTCTCCTCACTCCCAACCGCTTGAGGAAGATGGCTGCCCCTCCCTGAGCCTGGTTCTCCTGGAGGTCTCTTCCTGTTTAAAAGGAATTCGTCCTTCCCATAGTCGCCAAGTGCTTGCTTATAGGGGACTGTCTGTTAGGGTTTTCTCTCTAATACTGTATGGTCTTTATTTCATTTTAAGTCAGTATTATTTATATCAGGGGTCTCAAACTCGCGATAGTTCGTGGCCCCCGCCTTAATATGAAAGTTTAATGTTAGTTAGTTAGCCCGCGAGTTTGATATGTATGGCACTTTGCAGTGTTGTGTGCGGAGCTGAACGAACCTACCAATCACGGTGGGGTATATGGCTCTCGGGGGCGGGACATCGGCCGGGCTTGATGCAAGCAGAGAAACATTTCTCAAAGAGTGAAAGTTACAGCAGCGTTGCCATGGAGTGTTTTCTTCCGTGCCTGGCTGGCTGCCTCGTTTCGCGGACATTCGTCCTAGCGCGCTGCGTTCACAACACTTCAAAAAAAAAATTTTTTTAAGTTGCTGCCCAGCGGGACATTATACGTTTATATACGTATATAAATGTATATATATGTATATATATATTCATACACATACGTCAGTGGCACATAGAGAGTTAATAAGAGGCCCCTCTCTCTCTCTGACAAAATAAATCAAAGTGATGCTTACGCGGTGGGATAAAAGAAAAGTAAGGAACTCAATGCAGCCTAATGTAGTCTGCAGTCACATAGCGACACCTGTCC
>VUQH01080168.1:0-17790 GCA_015106775.1 Etroplus canarensis | reverse complement strand
CAGACACCCTCTCTACTTTTAAGATTAGACTTAAAACTTTCCTTTTTGATAAAGCTTATAGTTAGGGCTTAGTTATGCTGCAATAGGTTTAGACTGCTGGGGGGCCTCTTATGCTGGGCATTTCTACTCTATCCACCTCTTTTCACTCCCCATGCATTTATTTGTTACTGTTGCATGTCATTAAATGTGGTTTTCTCTCTCCCATAGCGTGTGCCTCTCTCTGCTCTCCTTTTTGTCTTCTCTGTTCGCTCACCCCCAACCTGTCGAGGTAGATGGCTGCCCCTCCCTGGGCCTGGTTCTGCCGGAGGTTTCTTCCTGTTAAAAGGGAGTTTTTCCTTCCCACCATTGCCAAGTGCTTGCTCATAGGGGATCATCGGATTGTTGGGGTTTTCCTTTTAACACTATTTTATCTTTACCGTACAGTGTGAAGCGCCTCAAGGCGACTTTTGCTGTGAATTGGCGCAATATAAATAAAACTGAATTGAATAACCTAGGGACAGTTCAGGGTCACCTGATCCAGCCCCATCTATAAGCCTTATCAAAAGTGAAAGTTACAAGCTTAATCTTAAATGTAGAAAGGGTGCCTGTCTCCTGAATCTAAACTGGCAGCTGGTTCCACAAGCGAGGGGCCTAAAAGTTGAGGGCTCTGCTTCCCATTGCATTCCCATTACAGTTGACGATTCTAGAAGTGATAAATGCATGAACTAGTTTTTCAGCAACACTTTGAGGCAGGATGTTTCTAATTTTATGGATACTGTTTAGATGAGAGAAATCACTCCTACATATTTGCTTAATGTGTGCACTGAGGGACACACCCCAGTGAAATATGACTTCAAGATTCCTCACAGTGTTAATGAGGTCAAGGTAATTCCATCCAGACTTAGTATCTAGAACCCATGTTTCTCAGTTTTTAGGGTCAACTACAATAATGTCAGTTTTGTTTAAATTTAGAAGTAAAAAAATTACGTAATCTTTTAAACCTTTATGTTCTTAAGACATGGCAGTAGTTTAAGTAATTGGTTTGTGGCATCTGGCTTGTTAGATATAACTGGACATCATCTGCATAGCACAAAAAATGTATGCAGTACTTTCTAATAATATTGCAAAAGGGAAGCATACATACTGTAAAAAGCACTGGTACAAGCATGGAGCCCTGCGAAACTGTGACTACCTTGTCTGTGAGGAGGGCTTCTCATTTACATGTACAAATTAGAATCTATCAGATAAATATAAGTCAAGACAGCGATAAAGTTAGAGGGACAAGGCTGAGAAAGTTTGGACATGTTCAGAGGAGAGATAGTGGATATTTTGGGCAAAGAATGTTGAAGATGGCGCTGCCAGGCAGGAGGAGAAGAGGAAGACCACAGAGAAGGTTGATGGATGCAGTGAAGGAGGACATGCAGAGGGTTGGAGTGGGGGAAGAGGATGCAGGGGATAGGTTGAGATGGAGGCAGATGATTTGCTGTGGCGACCCCTAATGGTATATAGGTGTTCGAGTAAAACATTGTGATCAGTTATATTGAATGCTGTTTTGAGAGAGGAGGCACAGAGAAGAGTCCACTGTCAGAAACCATAGAGTGTCATTATGAACCTTTTCTAGTGCCATTTCTATGATAAACTCTAGGTACTGAAATGAAACCTTTCCTTTGTAAATTATCACATAACAGTTTTATAACTCTTTCAAGAATTTTTGAAATTAAAGGAAGGAAACTGATCTATAACTAAGACGGCTGGATCGACTGAAGGCATTTCATGTAATGCTTTAATTACAGCCACCTTAAAAACCTGTGTTACACAGTCTGTTAATAGATGAAAATTGATCACATTTAAATTCAAAACATTAATTAATGGTAAGACTTCTTTGAAAAGTCTTGTGGAGATGAGGTATTGTAAACATGTTGAGGGTTGGAGGAACCTGTTATTGAGATTAGATCAGAGTGATCAATGGGAAAGGGAAGCAGTCTAAATAAATATCAGCATTTTATAAAGTTTCAGTACCTACTGTTACATCCATAAGAAGGCTGTGATTTATTTATTTTTTCTGTAAGGGTTGGAATTTTATTTTTAAAGACATTCATGAAGTTATTACTACTGAGAGCTAATGGGATACACAGGTAAACAGAGCGTTGACTCTTTGTCCACCTGGCTGCTGAAAAGACACTTGGAGTTGTTTCATGTTCCTCTATTAATGACGAACAGTGAATGTAAAATGTACCTTTGGCTGCTTCCTTGTATTCTGCCTAAGGGGTTGCCACAGCGGATTAATCCGCATTGGTAATTTGGCAGAGGTTTTATGCCGGATGCCTTTCCTGATGCAACACTACATGGTGAGAGGGGATTGTGTCCCCACCTGGAACTAGGGACAGTTCCCTTGTAAGGCAAATGTGTAAACCACTACACTATGGGGACACATAATGATGAAAAGTCAGATGTACTAAATTTATTTTGACCCCTTTTATTTATTAAGTAACAGACCATTTTCCAGGCCAGATGAAGGTCTTCTAAAGTTGCGGAATGCCATTTCCTTTAAGCTTACACGTTATCTGCTTTAAGGTGAACCTCTGATTTTTTGCTTGCTTTCTTAGATGAGCCACAGTACCCAGAGGCATACGCAGCGCAGTGAGGTTGTGACACTATTAACAAGATAATTGACCTCTGTGGGATTAAAGTTTAGGTAGCTACTCTTCATTGTGTTGGCACATGGCAGTGAAGAAAATAACAATGGAGGAATTACTTCCTTAAATTTAGTTGCAGCACTTAAAGAATTGTTCCCCAGTGTTGTGTACTCCATTACTGTAAAATTTAATGTTATTAAGAATTGGTCAGATATAAGACAATATTCAAGAAATACTATCAAATGGTCTTTTTCGCTGCCATACATGTATGTCAGGACAAGGTCCAGAATGCAGTTAAAACAGTGAGTCAGCTCATTTACATTTTGGTAGAGGCCATTTGAGTCAAATAATGAATTAAATGCAGTGTTGAGGCTGTTGTTTTCAACATCTACATGAACATTAGTCACCCACTATAATTATGTATGAAGCACTAAATTGAAATAAAAAAGTCTTTAAAATAAGATAAAATATCTGAGTAAGGGATAGGAGGACTATAAACAACTGTAAATAAAACAGTTTCTTCAGTTTTTAAAGTCAGGGCTAAGAGTAAGGCTTTTAAATTAATTTTAACTCTGTCTAAGTACTTGGTTAATCAGTAAACTTGACTGAAAGATTGCTGCCACTCCTCCTCCTTGGCCTGTGCTTTGAAGATTCTGACAGTGTGGTTCGAGAGTGCTGATGAATTTAAACCAAGATATTCTTCCTGTCTCAACAAGGTTTCTGTAATATAAATCAATGCTTTATTTTTTAAATCAACTCTTAAATCATTTCTAACATGGACTTACAGTAGAAGAAAGAAACCTAATGTTCAATAATCAGCATAATCAATTTGTATATTGGTGAAATTTAAAAAGTTATATTTTTTTTAATGAATTTATATGGTTAACTCATTTCTTGCTGATTTTTGACATGTTTATTTTAGATGGTCTGGGAGCAGACACAGTCTATGTGGGGATGGAATTTTGGGGGAAATGACAGAGAGAAGGAAGAGGTGTGTGGCCTCAACCCTGGACAGTCACATTTTGAGAGGTTCAGTAAATTCAGCCATATTTCTAGAAATGGAAGCTGCAGTACCCGAAGTGGGATGGTTGCCATCTTTTTTAATAAGACCAGATTTTCCCTAGAAAGCTTTCCAATTATCAATAAGCCGACATAATTCTCTGGACAACACCTACACAGCCAGCCAGTGGTTGATAGATGACATGTGGCTATACATTGTCAGATTACGGAGTGGGGCCATAGAAAACTAGAGTCCAACATTGTTTTGGGAAAATTACACTCTGATTCAATATTCATTTTAGTCATCTATGATTGATACAACTGGGTGTCATAACTGCCAACCTGAATTATAGTTTTACTAAATCTGCTTTTATTCTTAGCCAGCAGTTTAAATTTGATTCATCTGCTCTGGTAGTGAGTCTGTAGTTTCACGTTTCTGAGTCACCAATAACTGGAGTTTCTTTCTCAGCAGGTGAGATGCTGAATGGGGAAAATCGATTGGAAACGCAAATGGGTTGGTGGTGGGATTCTGGTTAAGGCTAAAGTTACGCCTCACAGTCATCCAGTGGGCCTTGCCTCCAAAAAAGCTCAATAATTTAGGACTAGGGCTATAATTTACAGCTGAGTTAGCAAAATATGTGCTTTGATAGGGCATGTGTACTTTACAGGGTGGTCAAATGATTACAATTTTTAATCAGATTAATCACAGGGTCACTGTGGAGTAATTTAGATTAATCACGATTAATATCTATTCATTATTAATTGTGTTTCATTTATTGAGGACAAAAAGACCCATAACAGAAATATATACTTAACATGTGTTTTAATCAAACTAAAGAACAGATAAGGGCGCCCAGAAAGCAAAATGAAAAAAAAACAAAACAAAAAAAACATATTTGTCAGAGGTAGACTTACTGAGTCCCTGATATTTTATAAGGGTGGTTTGGTGCAAGCTGGGCGTCATGGAATCCCATACTAATACATGCATCATGTTGATATGGTTTTTTAAGCTGGAAGAGCTTCAGTGAAATGAAAACCCCTTCCTGCAGATTGTGCAAATTACTTTATGTCAGTCGATTGTTCCATCTTGGTTTTTTATACTCAAGCTTCTCATCAAAAAGGGCCAATTTGATCCATCTTGATTGAGTTGGTTCTACCACTAGACAGAACTGGAGTACCAATCTGCATCAGTGAGTGGAACTGTGGCATTTTAAGTCACTGTGCCCTTTGCATGCCTTAACTGTACTCAAATGTTTAATGAAATTAATCATGCAAATTGATAAATCTGCATTAACATGTTAATTTTGACAGCCCTAGTAGTTTACAATATAAAATAGGTCACTATGTAAAGGAACGCAAATAGTCGAGTTTAAAAGGCCAGCTAGCAGAACACCACTGTGCATTTAAACAAAAAGAATATTAACAAGAAATGATACAGCACTGCATCAGCCACCAACACCCAGTAACAGCACCAGAAGAAAACTCAAATAGCAAATAAAATGATACCAGCTCTTGAGCTCTTATATGAAACTAAGCTGCACATTTCTAGTCTATAGTGTCCAATCAGACAATTCAAATATGAGAATATTCACCCTCAAGGGAAAAACAATGTTCATTATTGCTCTGCTCTCTTAGTTTGCTACTCAGCTCGTGTCATTTGGTTTAGTTAGTCAGGAGTGAACTTAATACTTTCCTAGTATATTCTTTCACCCCTAGTTTTAGCATTTTTTAGCATTTGTTTAACAGAACCCCCTTTATAATGCACTAAAAATATTTTTGTATTCTTAAAAATAAGCAAGAAACTTATTTTTATTAATTAAAATCATAAAACATGTTTATTCACTTAAAAGTAAATGAATGTACAGGTTTTACCTTTTCAGGAGTGATGTCCTTTAATTATAATGAAATTAAATACCTGAGTTGATTTAAATATCAGTTCTATGAATGGAACCGAATAACCTGAGGAAAATATCTCATGTTCATTTGAGCTGGCAGCCACAGTCCGGCATTTATCTGACTCTGTCTGTTTCTAAATATACATGATTGACAGAGAAAGCAAAGGATAAAATGTATAGTTTCTTCCTCCTTGCTACAGTTCTTTTGTTTTCAGTTTAAGGTCAAGATACAAATTTACTTCCATTAAATAAAAAGCAATGCAGAGTCAGAGAAAACATTTTGTATTGATATTTTTTTATGAGAGATCAATTCACAAAATTAAACGTCATGGTGGTACACATCAGTATCGATCTGCGCAACTTTAATACTGAAATACCAGAAGAAGAAGAAGAAAAAAAAAAACCAATCATATGCTGATAGAAGTGGTGAAAACATTCTACTCTAGGTGATGGACTCACCATGGAGTTAAGAAAACTAATCTAATCACATAATAGAAAGGCAAAAATTGAGTTCCATTCTTAACACATTCAGTGCAGTTGTAAAATTTAAATAACTTGTTAAAAAAGCACAGAATGGACCTCATTTCATCAGCCAGGAAACGTAAAACTGTAAAATATTTAACATGCCCACATATCATGCTTGGTTTTAAAGGTATTGTGTGCAAGTTGATGGATTTCACCCATAGTCCCTGTGCCCCAAATGTCTGGCTTGCATTAAAAAAAGGATTTTACTAAGAGAGCAAATACATTACAGTTTTTGTCACAGGGGGGCTTCTATTATGTGGTGGGGATACACCAGAGGAACCCAAGGAGCAAAAAGAGCAACTAAATGGAATTGCTTTTATAAATCAGTGTCACATTAAACATTCAGTGCACTGACTAAAAAGCCTCTCTACAGTACACAAGTAGCAAGTTTATGAATCTTTTGGGAATCAGCTTGTGGCATGCTCTCTTGTTAGCTACACCATGCAGCTTATTCTTTGATACAAGTACAGATTTACATATCAAGATAAGTAGTTGTGGAATTGAAGGTAGAGGTACAGCCACATAAAACATTACAGGGACTACCAAATTTACAATGGAAGTTATGTAATTAAATAAAAAAGGTAGACTAAGGCACTGTGTTGGTGGAAATTAACTAAAACAGCTTGCATATACAGCACAGTTTCATTATGGTATGTGATATAGTTGCAAAAAACTATTTTTTGTGTTCATAGAAACAAATTGTTACGTGTGTTCTGCACAAAGTAATGCATTTCAATAGGAAGCGTAATTTGTGTCTGAAGCATAATTTTTGTCCTGCAACAGTGGAGCGGTGTCACCAAGCTTTACAGTAATATTTTAACCTAACCCAGTCACTTTTAATCCCTAAATTTAACCAACTCACTTTTAATCCCTAAATTTGACCAAATCGCTTTTAATTCCTACACCTGACCAAGTCGTTTTTATTCCCTAAACCTAACCCAGTAATTTATAATCCCATAACCTAAAAAGTTGTTACTGGTGGCAAAACTTTAGAAAGCAGCGTAAATGTAATGAATAAGGTTTTCAAAAATGAAAAAAAAAATTAAGTGTAAAAATGTGTGCTGTGTAAGACTCAGACTCACATCTGTGATGTGAGCAACAATGAGTCTGTGCCTCCATCAACCCTTCAACCTCCTGATGCAGACTTTTTTCGCCTTTTAAAAAAGTGGGAAAAATCATTTACTGTACATGGACACACATTAGTATAGATGAGAATAGACTGACATTATTTCATGTTCAGGGACACAAGATAATATTGTCGGGAAATTCATGTCAAGGAACATAAAAAAATGTGACCATCTGTGTCCACGAATCAACAGATTAAAGTGGTTACTATTTCACAAACTACTGGGTTTAGCATTTAGCAGTCATACTCTTACAGGTAAAGAGGTTCAGGTTTCTTTTATTTTTTCAAACAAAAAATTCTGAATAAATGCAGGCTGCTGAATTGGATTTAGATTAACAAAAAAAGATTCATAACAAGTGAGTAAACGGACTTGCCAGGGAACCTTTGAAAACTTTTTTTTGTTGTGATCCTGAGTAAAATGGTAATTGTTAAAATGGTGGTCAGGTCAGTTGGTCAGAGTAGATTACACTACATATACAGTAGTAGTACATAAAAAAACTACAACTAGCAAGCTCTGCTCAGATTTCTAAAATTTACCTATGACACTCCAGTAAACTTCAGAAACTGTCTGTATAAAACAACTCTTTCTGTTTTTTATATGAATAGTTCTCACACCACATATTTGTACAATAAAAAAAACTGGCAAATGCTTTGTTGGGAACTACCCATTTCTATAGTATATCCTTCAGTAGTTACTCACTTATAAAGTACTAGCTGGTTTTAAATATGCATATTCATATTGTGTTGACCATACAGTCAATTGACAATCATTTTCTAAATTATTAAAATAGGAAAAGCACATTAACAATAGTGCATGTTGTTGCTTTACAAATATCAGAGAAAGAAATAGGGTAGTAAAAAAAGATTGTGCATTCATTAGGGGTATTTACATACAAGCTCTTTGTTCATTCCGTCAAAGATAACTACAGTGTGCCTCTCAGCAATGGTAATGATCAAATAATTATCTTGAGATCAAAGCTGTCCACCAGTGCTGCAAGGCAAGACTGGAGACTGGTGGTAATACAAAGCAACACAAAATACACTTACTGCAGAGAACAGCAACAAGCATGGGTCACTGACCACAATTCATTCATCGTTCCTGTGCCATCCCTTAGGTCTGTCACCATTAAACTAAATGAGCATGGTTCTTCACTCACTGCAGGTCAAATTAGTTTTTCATTGTATGTAGTACATTCTATCAATCTACTGTTTTCTGAGAACCAGGTTCTTTCAAAAATGTGATCTCTCACTCCCTCCCTTTCCACCCATCCATTCATGCATCCATCCATCCAGTTATAGAAACAGAGACAGATGGTTATAGATATATGTGCACATACACATATATATGGCATAGTTCAACACTGTGAGAGCTACCATTTGCATTGCATATGGGTATACAGCTATGACTGTTTAACACCCAATTCAGTCCATTACAGAAGCAAATATTAAAGACCATCAACAAGGGTGTTATAATTATAAGTGCTTACTGAACTTCAAAAGCAAAGAAGTAGCTGATCAATCAAAGTGAGACCAAACAAAGCTTTATTTTAAAAAATGATGAAAAACACAACTTATGAATAGAGTATCTGTAAAGTGATACTATATATTTCCCAGCTCATGATAATATATGACACTTCTGAGTAACAGAGGATAAAAGGTTTGGGAACAAAGCCAGCCTGAACAGTCTGATAATCTTTGCCAAATTTAAGCCTTCTTTTATGTTGCAAACCTGCCATTTTGCTATATATGAAAAAAAGAAATGATGAAAAAATATAAGGAAAAATACTGTGGTGGGATATCATATGAGTGGTTAACAGTAGAACCCTTGCTCAAATTACATTGCCTAGAGTTGAGCATGATCGTAAAAAGGCATCCTCATGTAGGTCTGTTATAACAGGCAAAATGATGACACATAAAATTTGCTGGCCTGCACAATACCCCCCGTGGTTTGTCTGGTATGTTTGGATGTGTGCTATATCATTTGTGCATCTTTGCAGTATTCCACTATACACTACATTCAGATCAAAGATAAAGTAAGTGCAGGGCAACATTAAAAAGAGAAGATTCACACCTTTATCTCAACTCCACACCATGTCATAACTCCCACCTCCACTACCGACCCTCCCCTTTTTCACTGCTTCTTCTGCAGTGCTAAGCTGGACCCCTGACAGTTGAGGTACAGTATATACATGCTCTATGGCATAAGGAAGACTTTTTTTTTCCCCCCTCTTCATCCCTAAATCTTTTACTCTCCCATGTGTAAGGAAACATGGTTAGCTATTACTCTGCTTATTGAGACAGGGTAGGGCTAGTGAGCAAGAAACATCCACGAGGCAGTGATTTAGTCCAATATCATAGCTAGGCAATAAAAAAGAGAAAACATTTGAATGTTTTCGGTCTTGCATTAGGTGTCTGAAGGTTTTCTAAAAGGTAAACTCTTGAGGTGTTTACAGAGTGAGCTATGTTGTAAAAGGTATTGATTTTCATACTATACAACAACACTTGAAATAAGCAAGGAAAATTACATTGTGTGGCAAAGTGTAGCAGCCTAGAATTATATCCCTTGAATTTATAAGCATAATGCCGCCCAATTGCTTGAATTACCAAGATATTTTTTTAAAAAAGGAAAAGGAAAACTAAATTAAAAACTGGCATTAACATCCTATGTTAAAATAAAGTGGTAGTCCAACTGTGAACCACAAAGGTATAGCATTTGGAGTGGAAAGGATTTATTTGCTAATATTTATGAAAATTACTAAGAAAAAAGAAGCATAGCTCTTTACTGTAGTTTAGTGGTTTACACATTCACCTTACAAGCGAAAAGTCTCTGGTTTGAGTCCAGGTGGGGACACAAGTCCCTCTCACCCTGGAGATCTGCATCAGGAAGGGCATCCAGTGTAAAACACATTCCAAATTACCAGTGCAGATTAATCTGCTGTAGCCACCCCTTGGGGATAATACAAGGGAGCAGCCGAAGGTACTAAGAAAAAAAAAAGAGCGAGAGAAGAGGAAGCAGCCTTGTATTTCCTCCAGACTGCCCTTTCCGCTCATCTGTTCTTAGAGACACCCGTGGTAATAAATCAAAAGCTGTGCAGACAGGCCAGTGTGGCTGAAAGTTGCTGTCCTTTCCCCTCCTTACCTATAACCTCTGACATTGGTTTGACAAAACTATCAGAAATCTGACAGTAACAACAAAACAGGGAAGACTAGGCTCATTGTGGATCACAAGGCATTTCACTAATATGCCATGTGATATGCCCCAGCAGGAGAGATATTCAGCTGCTATGAGGAATTCCATAAGCACATAAAAGCTAAGAATAGCACAGTGGTAAACACTGACAGGGTTAACTAGTGATCCTCTGAGTTTAAACAATAGTGCCATTTCATACCGGCAGCAAGAAATACAGCACAGATGCTTTTTATCATAGATTTGATTGGTTCACAAATGGCTAATGCTACAGAACACAGAAATGGGCCATGTGTAAAATCCCTTCCTATTTAATATGCAGTACACAGATTTTTTTTTCCTCCAACAAATTATGAGTGTGATAGAATATCAACTATATGGTATAATGCTCTCAAAAGTTCCATACCACAAAAAGTTTTGCTGAAATTTCAATTTGCCACTCATTATTGACTGAAATGCTGAGGGTCCATTATATGCAGAGCAATAAATGAATGAACAAGGAGTGATTTTCAACACATTATATTGCTACTATGTAGTGTAATAAACTGATTTGGAGACAGTTCAGAAATAAGAGCACTCACTTTAGAGTAATTTCCCATATGGGTGTCACATGAGTTTTGCCACCCCCACCCCACACCCATAGGTGATTAGCGGCAGGTCTTGATTCCATTTTCTCCAGTGTGAGAAGTGAACTTGAGCATTCTTCCTCATTCTTTCACCCTATTACCAACAAAGTAAATTGTTAAGCATTTTTACAAGCCAAATAGCTTATGAATATTCTGGCACAAGGCATTTTGTAGAAAGTCTGGTTTGAGGATGGTCTTTGTCTCTGCAGTACACTGTTGTGAGATTAGGAAAAAACAGATATCGCTTTAAGAAAAATTCTTCTTTTTTAGATTACCACAGCAGACCATCTGCCTCCACCTCACCCTATCCCTTGCATCTTCTTTTCACACACCAGCCCTTGTTCTTCTATACTATACCTATAAACCTTCTCTGTGGTCTTCCTCTTCTCCACCTGCCTGGCAGCTCCATCTTCAACATCCTCTGCCCAAAATATCCACTATTCCTCCTTTGGACATGTCCAAATCATCTCAACCCTGTCTCTCAGTCTTGTGACTTGATCTCCAAACAGTTCAACCTGAGCTGTCCCTCTGATGTACTCATTTCTAATCTTGTCCATCCTGGTCACTCCTCATGGAATACTTGGCATCTTCACCTTGGCCAACTCCGACTCCACCTGTGGTCTTTTTTCCAGTGCTATCAACTCCAAACCATACATAATTAGCAGGTCTCACTGCCATCACTCTGCCCTGCACGTACTTTCTTATGCATCGTCTGTTGCTTTGGATTTTTATTTAAACTCATGCACATTCACTATCTCTACTTCTTGCATCTTCACCATTGCGCTTGCTCTCATTCTCATTCACACTCATTTATTCTGTCTTGGTTCTAGTGGCTTTGATTCCTCCTCTCTCCAGTGCATACCTCCACCTCCTCCCTACTCTCACTACAGATCGTAGCGCCATCTGGGAACATCATAACCCACAAAGACTTCTGCCTGACCTCATGTCTTCAAATGAATAAATAAATAAACGTGGTGAAAGCAATTAAGTCATATTTAGGTTCTAATAATTATTAACAAGCCCAATTACCTCCTCCAATACCATATTAAACACAGCCCAACCTACTTTTATCCACCCACACAATTTTTGAGTATGCCCATTTAGGGAACAAGAAGTTTATACCATTTCACACCATTTTATGGCACAGCTTGTAATTACTCATCATTGTTATATAATCTGGCTGCTTGCACAAACAACATATGGGGTTGTTTTTTGTCTTCTTTTTTTAATGGGAGAACAGCAAACAAATGACAACACATTTACAAAAAATTCATACTTTTCTAACATAAGTCAATAGAAGTAAGTATTAAAGATCATACTGTGCTTAATCATACAAATAAAAAAACAAAGTTTAAATCTGAAATGTCATGTGAAGTCAACTATGGTGATCAGGTTTCAAAATGTTTATCCTATGATATCAGAGTCAAAATTAGTTGTTCTTCACAGCAGGTCAAAACAGGATGCGACATTTGCTGTGGTGTTAAAGTTTTGTTTTGTCATGAGATGTGTTGATGGCAGTTTTCTAAGAGCATTAGAACAACATTAAAAGAGCAGCGTTAAAAGCGAGAGTTGTTGAGTGGTTCCCTACACTCTACACACTATATAGTCCCATATAGTACCTAGTGGATATGCAAAAGAGGGCAAATGAAAAGTGACAAGACTATGAGCCAATATGATATGCGTGTACATCTACCTGTCTGTATGGTGAGGCTTAAGCTTTTGTAGCTTCCTATAGCATTGAAATTCACAATTCAGTATGTGACGGGGAACAATGATGCAGAAAATTGATGAAACAAATGCAATTCTGATAACAAAAACTCAATGCGTCTGGAAATTATTTTGCTCATTTTGTTTTAACTTAACAAGAGTGTATTTTTATGATGCTCAATACAAGATTTCACCAGCTAGAAAATGGCCAGTAATACATTCATCATGAAGAGAGCTGTCAAGATGACCAAGATGCAGTATGGTGTTGAAAACTATCTGGAACTCCAGTATTAGGATTTAACACGATTCTAAGAGGTTTCAAATATATAAGGCCTTTCTTCCTATTTTCTGGTGTGTGTAGTGTCTTAGACTCCCAATAGGCAGCTAACATAGCTTGATATACGCTATCCAGACAAAATTATTGGGACACCTACACATTACACATACAGGTGTTATGACATCCCATTCTAAAGCCTTGAGCATTAATGTGGAGTTGGTCCACCCTTTCGCACACCAGCTTCCAGTTTTCTGGGAAGGCTTTCTACAAGATTTTGGAGTGTTCCTGTGAGAATTTTTTGCCCATTCAACCAGAAGAGCAACTGTGAGGTCAGACACTGGTGTTGGACAACAGGGCCTAGCTTGCAATCTCCATTCTTTTTGTTGTTGTTTGTCAATCTTTTGTTTGTAAACAAATGCCTTTTATTAGTCTTCTTTTGTTTACATGTCAAAAAATAAACTAACTCATTCAACAGGGCCTTCAGCGATCTTACTTTGTGTACTGAGGCACAGTCACGCTGGAAGAGAACAGGACTTTCCCCAAATTGTTCCCAAAAAGTTTCAAGTATGCAACTGTCTACAATGTATTGGTAAGCTGAAGCATTAAGCTTTCCCTTCACTCAAAAGGTCCAGGCCAACCCCAGAAAAACAACCTCATAGTATTATCCCTCCTTCACAAAGCTTTAAAGGTGGCACAGTGAAGTCAGGTAGGTAATGTTCTTTTGACATTCACCAAACCCTGACTCATTCATCAGACTGCCAGAGAGAGAAGCATGATTTGTCACTCCACAGAACACACTTCTACTGTTCCAGAGACCAGTGGCAGTGTGTGTTAACACTCCATCCAATGCTTGGCATTGCGCTTGGTAATATAAGGCTTGTGTGCAGCTGCCACAAAGCTCCAAGTGCACAGTTTTTGTGCTGAAATTAATGTCAGAGGAGGTTTGGAACTCTGCAGCTATTAAGTTAGCAATGCATTAGCGACTTTTACACACTATGTGTCTTAGCACTCAGCAACCCCACTCTATAACTTTACATAGTCTACCATTTCATGGCTGAGTTGCTATGGTTCTTTAATGTTTCCACTTTGCAATGATAACACTGATCATGGAATATCTAGGAGTACGCCTGGGTGATATGTAAAAAAAGACATCAAATTACAATAATTTGTTTCATATCAGTCAGTATTGATATAAATCATGATATAAATCAAATCACTATTTCTGTGAAGCTTAAATGTTCCTTTTTACTCTAAATGAGATGGGAAGATAAATTATTATTTTCTATTATTTCTGTCAGAAGTTGAACATGATGCATACTGTAGAACAGTATACAACTGTATTCCAAATAAATTAAAACAGTATATGTTACAAACTAAAAGCTTAATTCGGACCAGTCAAAAGCTTGGAGTGTTAGAGGAGAACACAAAACTGACCACTCAATTCTTTGGTCAGTTCCAAACAGAAATTAAACACAAAATAAAATCTAAAAGAATCTACCTCTATACTGTATCTTTTCCTTTGTTTCCCAGCAATTTAAAAATGTTTGAATCTATACAAACCCACACAGAAATACATGCATGCACATGCGCACACACACACACACACACTCCATATATATCCTTTGGTCCCCAGGATGAAAGTGCTCCTGTCAGTTCTAAAGTCATGACTTCACCTGTACAGTCTTCAGGAAATTCAGCAGTTTGAAGAAATTTGCATTTCAAATTACAATCATAGTAAAGTGGGGAGTGAGGTGCAGATGTGTAACTTGATCACATATTAGACGTGGTGTGGTATGACACACTTTGCTGCTTTTCAACTGTCTTGCTAGATTTCATGTATAGCTGGGGAAGGGCCATCTGAGAGAAATGGTAATGAGGGTCAATCACTTTAATACTACTTAAATTTGACATTTTCCACCGTGCTTTTACTAGTATCATGTCTTTTAGATGAATCATTTGTGATTTCACTGTCTGTTTTTTTTTTTTTGGTCTTAAGGCAATGGTGCTGGAGAAAGTGTGTGCACAATTATTAGGCAAGCTGCATTTTTGAGGAGTTTTATTATTTCACAACAACACTGCCCTTGGTCAATCCAAATGTTAAACCTCAAACCTGAATATTTAAGGAAGTGGAAGTGAGGTTTTGGCTTTTGTATGAGCATATGTGTGTGCACAATTATTAGGCAATTATTAGTGTGCGGAATGGTTACGCAACTCAAAGAAAAACACAAATATTCCAATCTCACTTGATTTTTTTATCTGTTAAAGTGAGAATAATAAATAACTCAAACTTTACAAAAAAAACCATTCTGACATTTCAAAAAATAAATCAGTGACCAGTATAGCCACCCTTCTTTTCAGAAACATTAAAAGTCTTCCATCCATGGAGTCTGTCAGTTTCTTGATCTCCTGACCATCAACTTTTAATGTAGCAGCAACTACAGACTCCCAGACACTGTTCAGAGAGGTGTTCACTGTACATCTTACATTTAAGAAGGGCCCACAAGTTCTGAAAAGGGTTTATGTCAGGTGAAGAAGGGGGCCATGTCATTATTCTTTCATCTTTAAGGCCTTTACTGGCTCGCCACACAGTGGAGCACTTTGATGCATGAGACGGAGCATTGTCCTGCATAAAAATCATGGTCTTCTTGAAAGATGCAGACTTTTTCCTGTTCCACTGCATGAAGAGAGTGTCTTCAAGAAACTGGCAATAAGTTTGAGAGCTGAGTTTGAGTCCATCTTCAACACCATCTTTAATAACTCCAGCCCAGAGTCGGAGTGGAGCTCTAGGCCCACTGCTGATTCAGCCACAGCCCCATCAATCGGGGCCATCAAGAATCACTCTCATCTCATCAGTCAGTCCATAAACCCTTTGAAAAATCTGTCTTCAGATATTTCTTGGCCCAGTCTCAGCATCTGAACTTGTTCAGTGGTGGTTGGGTTTCAGCCTCTCTTACCTTGCCCATATCTCTGAGCACTGAAAACCTTGTACTTCTAGGCACTCCATGTAGGTTGCAGTTCTGGAATATGACAGCACTGGAGGATAATGGGTTCTTGGTAGCTTCACGTTTGATTCTTTTCAAATCTTTGGCAGTTAATTTGCATCTTCTTCTCTTAACACGTTTCTTGCCACCCTTTTGGGTATTTGCTACAAAACATTTGATGGTTCTGTGGCCACGTCCTAATATTTCAGCAATTTCAAGAGTGTTGTATCCCTCTGAAAGATTTTTTTATAGTTTTTGACTTTTCAGAGTCTGTTAGATCTCTTTTCTGACCCATTCTGCCTGAGGGAAAGAAGCTGTCTAATAAATGTGCACACCTGATTTCAGGTGTTGATCTCCTAAGGCCACACCCTCTCTCATTACACAAACACAAATCACCCCGTATGCTTAAATCCAATAGGCATTGAAGGTTACACAGCTTAGAGTTGGAAAGTGTGCATAAAAATGATATGGTCAAAATACTCACTTGCCTAATAATTTTGCATTCAGTGTATGGTCTGCAGGTATCATAGTAGTTGTTTTGAGGGTAACTGGCACTTATTTGTTTCTGAGATTGTGAAGTCTTGTATTGTGTGTGCTCAAAAAAAAAATGGCACTGCTTTAAACATGCTTTCAGCAGAGTTTGCAGCACAGCTATTCTTCTTCTTGTTGGACTTTAAATAACCAAACTATCTCCACACTACCAAATTCCTTGAAAACTTCTTTTCAAAAATGTCCTCATCGTTTGAGCCTTGTGGTGCATCCGTTGCTGTGCTTCCTTCAGTAAAAATATCACTTGAATTTTCTTTTATAATTTTCCTCTTATCTCACACCCACTCCTGATGCACCGGTGTTCACAGCTGCAGCCCAAACATTTGCATGCGCACTGCTGCCGGCTGCTATGCCTACACTCAACCTAACCTGACACAGCTGTTACTTTTCCAGCCAAGTGATTGGTTTTATTTATCAGATTGTTTTATTCTAATTCTGACTGGCTTTTTGTGTTGTCTATCAAAACATAGACAGCGAGAGTTCTATCAATGTTATGTCAACCACATTTTATATTTCTATCACAGGGAAGGTATTTCATGATTATTACCTCTGTCTCTTTATCACCCAGCCCTATGCAGAAGGGAAAAAATTTCACAAAGTGATGCAAGGGTTCGATCCTATGGCAGTACCACGCTCAAATTCAGCGAATGCTTGTGAACAACTCATCGTCATGTCTACGGCAGGGGTGCCCACATTTTTTCAGCTTGCGAGCTACTTATAAAATAACCAAGTCAAAATGATATACCCACTATAAAAATGCAAAAAATATATTTATAAATATACTGAGTATTATTTATACACTGCCTGGCCAAAAAAAAAGTCGCTACCTGGATTTAACTAAGCAAATAGGTACGAGCCTCCTATTGGATAATTACTGCATGGGCGATTATCTTTCAGCTGGCAACAAGTTATTTAATCCCAACTGGTGCAATGAGTTGCTTCTCATTTCTTAAACAACCATGTTGAAAGACACATCCCGTGGTCGTGGAAAAGATGTTAGTCTGTTTGAGAAGGGTCAAATCATTGGCATGCATCAAGCAGAGAAAACATCTAAGGAGATTGCAGAAACTACTAAAATTGGGTTAAGAACTGTCCAATGCATTATTAAAAACTGGAAGGATAGTGGGGACCCATCGTCTTCGAGGAAGAAATGTGGCCGGAAAAAAATCCTGAATGATCGTGATTGGCGATCATTTGGTTTGGTGAAATCAAATCGAAGAAAAACAACAGTAGAACTCAGGGCTATGTTTGATAGTGAAAGTAAGAGCATTTCCACACGCACAATGTGAAGGGAACTCAGGGA
>VUQH01080165.1:0-19779 GCA_015106775.1 Etroplus canarensis | reverse complement strand
GCAGGTTGCAACAGAGATACAGAGAGACTGGAAGAGTCACAGAAGTCAAGCTGTAACTGATGGTCAAGGGCACATGACAAATTATTGAGACACTGACATTTTTTTGTTGTTGTATACCCACCACTGTTGGCTTTTGTTTCAATAAATTGTTTGAGATGAGGCATATTTCTTGCATACTTCTACTTAAATGCCCTAATTTCATGATATAATATCACTGTATCCCCGTGGACTTTTTATATTTTCCATAAATTTCACACAAAATCCAAATATCCTTAACTTTTCTGTGATTAGTGTATACTCAAGTTACTCAGGAAATACATTATGTGGACAAAAGTACTAGGCCACACCTCTTAATCACTGAAGTCAGGTGTTT
Organism: Etroplus canarensis; assembly: GCA_015106775.1. NCBI lineage: Eukaryota > Metazoa > Chordata > Actinopteri > Cichliformes > Cichlidae > Etroplus > Etroplus canarensis. Next base: position 19,406 of record VUQH01080165.1, on the reverse strand, counting down.
CATTCAGTTCTATTGCTGCAGGTGTATAAAATCAAGCACCTAGTTAGTCAGTCTGCCTTTACAAATATTTGCAAAGAATGGATCAATCTAAAGAGCTCATTGAATTTGAGCATGGTACTGTAATAGGATGTCACAATTGCAGTGAGTCAGTTTATGAAATTTCTTTCCTCCTAGATATTCCATGATCAACTGTAAATGGTATTATTGCAAAGTAGAAGCAAAGTTGAAGAACCACAGCAACTCGGCCATGAAGCGGCAGGCATTACAAAGTTACAGAGCAGTATGCACATCACCTGATGTGCATAGTGCAAGGTTGGCCTGAGCCCCTTAGTTCCAGTCAAAGGAAACTGTAATGGTTCAGCTTACCAAGATATTTTGGACAATCCTATGCTTCCAACTTTGTGGAAATAGTTGGGGGAGGCCAGTTTCACTTCCAGCAGGACTGTGCCCCAGCACACAAAGCAAAGTCCATAAAAGAATGGATGAGTCTGGTGTAGAAGAACTTGATTGGTCCACACAGAACCCTGATCTCAACCACACTGAACACCTTTGGGATAAACTAGAACAGAGACTGGCTCTCTCATCCCACATCAGTGTCTGACCTCACAAATGGCTCTCTGAGTGAAAGGGGAAAAATTCCCACAAACACACAGACAAATCTTTCCAGATAAGTGCCTATGGATTTAGAATTGGATGTCATAAAATCTTCTGTAGGTGTTTCAAAGGAAAAGGATGGCAAAGAATAGGTGGGATAGTTCAGGAAATTAAGAAAGTATGCAGAAGTACTAATGAGTCTAGGTGCACAGCAAAGAGAGAAGAGGCAAAAGCAAAGGAAAGTGCTTATAATGAGTTAAATGAGAGGTTGGACAGCAAGGAAGGAGAGAAGGACTTGTATCAATTGGCTAGACAGCGAGACCAAGCTGGAAAGAATGTGCAGCAGATTAGGGTGATTAAAAATAGAGATGGAAATGTGCTAATGAGCAAAGAGAGTGTGTTGAGAAGATGGAAGGGGTACTTTGAAGAGCTGATGAATGAGGAAAATGAAAGTGGATGACAGATGGTTAATCAGAAAGTGCAGCGTATTAGTAAGGAGAAATTGAGGGCAGCTATGAAGAGGATGAAGAGTAGAGGGCAGTTGGTCCAGATGACATACCTGTGAAGGTATGGATATGTCTAGGAGAAAGGGCAGTGGACTTTTTAACCAGATTGTTTAACATGATTTTAGAGAATGAGAGAATGCCTGAGGAATGCAGAGGAAGTGCACTGGTACTGGTCTTCAAGAATAAGGGTGATGTGCAGAGCTGCAATAACTACAGAGGAATCAAGCTGATGAGCCATACTATGAAGGTATAGGAAAGAGTTGTTTAAACTAGGTGAAGAAGACAGGTGTCCATCAGTGAGCAGCAGGATGGCTTCATGCAGAGAAGGAGTGCTACAGATGCAAGTTGAACAGTTTGGAAATAAAGTCAGAAAGGCAAAGTTCAGATGGTCTGGACATGTGCAGAGGATAGCGGATACACTGGACAAAGAATGCTGAAAATGGAGTTGCCAGGCAGGAAGACAAGAGGAAGACCACAGAGAAGGTTCATGGATGTAGTGAAGGAAGTGAAGTAGGTTGGTGTGACAGAAGAGCATGCAAGGTGTTGGATGAGATGGAAGCAGATGAGCTGCTATGGTAACCCCTAACGGTCACAGCTGAAAGAAGAAGTAATAAAATCTCCTGTAGGTTTAATGCATAGGTGGCCTAATACTTTTGTTGTAGTGTATGTTTTCACATATTTTTTTTTACTTCCAAAAATTTGTATCCATTTACCCAAACGTTTTAGAAGGGCGTGATGCTTCTGAATTTTAAAAAATAATTTTAGGTGAAAGGGGTGCCACAATGCAATCCTGTTGATCAGTTATATGTTTTGGGCATCTTACATGATTATAGGGGATCAGATCCATTACATATTAAACTAAATCAAACTGTCTTTCTTGAAACTACTAATAGATAGGTTAGAAAATTGTGCATGTGGGTTTTTGATTTGGGCAGATGGACCCCTTAACCTTAGTGACCTCCACCCACATGTTCAGCTAATTTCATCATTATCAAGGGCAGTTTGGTTTCAACAATATCTTGAATTCAGCGATGCAAATCTAAAATGCACCCTTCACACACACAGGCACGCACACACGCACACACGCACACACGCACGCACATTATTTCCACACTTCCACACTCATGGAAGCTGCTTTTTGCTTATTTTCTGGAAGAACAGGTTGATTCTCTAAGTTCTTTTGAAACAAAATAAAACACAACATTAATCACTTTACTCTTTTTTCTGTCCATAGGAAGTTAAAGAAAATAAAAAAGTATTTTTTGACACCTGCCCCTTTTAGACCAGTGATAAATGTTCATGTTCATATCCTTTTTTTTCTTGAAGATCTTCATTTGGGGTTACAGCACATCACCCACAGCACGCACAGACGACAAAGGGTTCCACCCAAGGGAGAATTATTACAGTGGTACCAGAGGAAGAGTGAAAAGTGAAAAAGATCAAACATGAATTGAGTGACAGAGTCCAGTTCCTTCTCATTTTAAATACAGTCATTACTTTTCCATTACCTGTGTTGCTTTTCCTGATTTTTTTAGGCATTTTAAGGGTATGGAGGAAGAGAGAGAGAAAAAGGAGGTCTTAAACAAAAAATGAGGAGCAGAGTGGGAGACTCCTCGCTGTAATGCCAAATGTGGGTGGTAAATGGGTTCAGGTCAGTGCCATTCACACTCATCTGCGTGTCTGAACACAGCCCATCTTGCTGTCACAGGGGACAGTTGGAATTTCCATTTGATCTGTTTTTGGTTGGTAGTTTGTAATTATGGGTGGTAAAAGGTATTGCTTTGATATAAAACATTGGGAAACATGGTAGAATGAAATACTGAGGGAGATCTTGAAAAAAAAATGATTTAATGAGAAAGATGGAACAAGGAGAGTGTAAGACATCAAAGAAATTGTTAAGTTCAGACAAACGTATGAGAGGGGGTCAGGTGGGAATCAGAACTTGACAGGGGTGAAATGTAAGGGAAGTGTCATGAGAACTGAGGGCAAGGAATATCAAAGAGGCCTGAGAACAAAGACTTGATTGATGGTTGGAAGTCCAACACTGCATTTAGGTAGTAAGGGATACAGTTAAATCCATAAGTTTTGAGACAATTAAACCTTTCTTTTGCCTCTGTATGCCACCAGAGTGGGGTTTAAATTAAACAGGCAAAATGTGATTCAAGTGCAGACTTCAGTTTTAATTCAAGGGATTTAATGAAAAAACCGCAGTAACTGTTCAGGAACCGCAGCCATTTTTATACATAATTCCTAGGTAAGGGGACAAACTAGCACAATTTTAAATGTAAAGACTGATGTCCTTTGCAGTCAATGGCTGTCTGAAGTATAGAGATGATGGACATTACCAAATGCTATGTTTTCTCCCTTGAAATGTTCTGCCAGGCCTTTACCTGCCTTCAGTTGCTGTTTGTTAGTGGGTCTCTGCTGTCAGTTTTGTCTTTAGTAACTGGAAAGCATGCTCTGTTGAGTTGTGATTATGTCACTAATTTGAACATTGGATATCTCATTTCTTTCCTTTCTTGCTTTTACACTATGCTTTGGGTCATTATCCATTTTAACAGTGAAGTGCTATCCAAACAGTTTTGTAGCATTTGGCTGAATCTGTGCAGAAAGTATAGCCTTTATACATGTCAGAATTCATCCTGCTACTTCTATTAGCAGTCATATCATTAATAATCAGATCTGGTTAAATTGGCAGACCTACATGTCCATGCCATAACATTGCCTCCACCATGTTTGACAGATGATGTGGTATGCTTCAGATCAGGAACTGTTCCTTTCCTTTTCCATGCTTCTCTCTCCCTGTCATTCTAGTACACATTTATCTCAGTTTCATCAGTTTTTTCCCGCCAGAATTGGGTAGGCTTTTTTTTAGATGTTTTCTGGCAAAATTTAATGTGGCCTTCCTGTTCTTGAGTATAACCAGGGTATTGCACCTTGTTGTAAACCCTCTGTATTTACATTCATGAGGCATCTCTTAAATGTAGATTCTGGCAGTAATACATCTACCTCCTTGAGAGTGTTTTTGACTTGGCTAGATGTGAAGGCATTTTTTTCACCAAGGAAAGAATTCTGTAATCATTCACTTTAGCTGTCTTCTATGGTCTTTTGGTGTTGCTGAGCTGGCTAGTGCATTCCTTCTTTATAACAATGTTACAGATGTAGTTTTGGCTACTGTCAGGTTAATGATGACCTCCTTCATTCGCATCTACATATCTTTGGATCTAATTGTGAGCGTTGCAGTGAAAAGCTACCAAATGCAAGTTCAACACATATCCTTTATCTTCTTAATTAGTTATGAAGTAAAGTGGAAACAGGCCTCACCTGGCCATAAAACTGCTTTGCAGTCGATTGTCCCATTACTTTTGAGCCTCTGAAAATGGGGGACTTTGCATAACAATGGCTGAAGAAGTCACTTGGATGAGTGATGAAACGTTTCTCCCACGGAAAACCCTACGTCCAGATGAACAGAATCAACTTTTGAGGAATGGCTGTAATTCCTTAGCAGTTAATGCAATACTTTTGTCAAACCCCTTGACTTAAAACTGAAAGTCTGCACTTCAGTCACATTTTGAATTTTTGGCTGAAATCATTGTGGTGGTGTACAGAGGCAAAATTTAAAAAAAAGTATGTCCCATTGTCCTAAAACTCTTGAACCTGAATGTATACGCTGAGAGCAGGGGCTGAGAAGGAGATGTTGAATTCTTGAGGGAAAAACAATGTTGGCAGGTTGGCTGCTGGGTCACTCAGGCCTTAAGAGCATGCCACTGGGCCACGGCAGTACGAGGATGACCCATCATGTCTTTCCAGTGTTTTACCTCTGCAGGGCCACTCTTCCATGAAAGATAAATCTGAGAAAAAGAGAGAGTTGGTGTAACTCCTATATTATCACACAGAGACTAATGTTATTTGTAAAGAAAGTTCCCTAAAAACAGCATGGTATTTAAATTAAAAAAAAAACTTCACTGTGAGTCTTAAGCGTAGCCCTTTCACTACTAAGCCTGCTGCTCTAATTGGAATTTAACTCAAATCCAGGGCAGAAAAAAGTCTTTAGAGGAAGAGATTTCACACACTGAAAAACTCAGAAAAGCTATGCTGTTACTAATAGGGTCCTCTGCAAGTGATTTTAATGAAAGAAGAAACTCTTGGTCTATATATGAAATATGGTTCATATTATTTTCATTTTCCTCAGTTTACTAATAGAGAAGGCTATAATAATAAGGGGCAAAATTATATACATAACTGCAGCATGAAAGCAAATGTGGTATGTTGTTAAGACTGCAATATTTATAGCACCAGTAAATACTGTAGATGTATGAAAGGAAGATAAATTACAAACTCATATCGGCTGTACATAGTCAAAAGAAATTTTTGAAGTGGCCAAGGAAACAAAGATGTGATTCAAACTATATATCTATATCTATATCTATATTTTGTCTATAGACATACTCTATCGATCAGCTGATCAACAGAGAGAGTATGTCTATGGACAAGTTAGTGTTTGGTTTTACATAAATAAAAACAAAAAGCAAACTAATCATTCATTCTACACATGAAAAATGGCATTCTTTTGGTTATAGCTTAGTACTGATATATGAATCAGTAATGAGATTATATAAGATATGGATTATATAAGACAGGGCTTTAGTTTATGGGGCTGCAATTTCCTAACAAATCCCCAAAGTTTCTAGAAAAGAACACTTTAATGTCTTAATAATTACAACTGAAGCAGAAACTGTTAAATTGCACTTTCAGTGAAGTAATTCATATTAATTGTTAAGCTAGCGTAGCCAAGACTCTTTCAGTCAGAGCACACAATGTGACTTTGTCTACAGGCACCAGTACAGATTAACATATATGTTTTCATTTCTGTGTTTAAAATGGAGCTGCTCTTCATTAGAAATTCTTCCAGAAAGAAAGTAGAGCAACTCAATTAACTACATAGTACTTGAAAAAATGGGTTCCTCATCATTAGAACCAAGAAACATTTTGACAACATTAGGAGAGTATTAGAAGTAATTAAAATTTTTAATGGTTTAATATTCTCGTAGGAGAAATACATACATATTTTCTTAGAGTTGAGAGAGATTTTAATCAAAATTAGCTGTTCCTCATTTGCTGTATATTAATTCATTTATAGCTCGAGGGACTGAGCTATGTGTTCCAGCAGGGGTCAGTAGAGACTGGCTCAGTGATCATCTGCTGATGATCTGACAGACAGTCTGAACAACACAAAGGAAGAGAGAAAAAAGAGGGAGAAGAAGAAGAAGGAAGAGGCAAAGAAGAGGGAAAGAGATACCTTTCCAATGACATCATTGCGACTGATTCTGTCCTTATCCATGACGGTGATAATTATGGTGGTCTCCCTTAGCACGTGGGCAGGCACGTCAAAGATGAAGGACTCGTTGAAAACAGGGTTCAGACAGCGCTTCATTACCACCGTCTTCTTCTTCTCCACACGCTTGTCCTTGTGCATCAGCCACACTTTTACATAGGGGTCTGAGGAGAGGGAAACATGCCAGTTTGTAGCAATATACCATTCCTGGTTACCAGAATAATGGATTTAATTTAAAAAACATAGAACAAAGAACTACAATTTTCTCATTTTCTGTTAGAAGCAACAGTGATGTAAAAGGGCATAAATAAAAACAAGATGAAGGAGTATCTATACCAGAAGTGCCTCCAATGTCCATGGCTTTGAGGTTGCGGGCTTTGATGATGCTCACAGTGATGGTGTTGGCTGTGGGGTTGTAGCACAGAGACACCAGCAGATCCCCTCGACTTCCCTGAAAAAATAATCCACAACAATAACGATATTTCTTACGTTTTAATCATCTTTTTGCATTGCATTGCTCTCATTTCTGTTGTTTGTAACATGTTTCTTTTACTTCTTCTGACTGCCTGTGTTTTCTTCATCTACCTGTCAGCCTCCCTATATTCCCTCCTATCCCTTCTCCTACCAGCACACTGCCACATCTCCCAGGGGAGCATCATGGCAGCCAGGAATGACATCATCCGTTACATTCTGTCCCATCTTCTCTTTCTCTTCATCTTGCACCCTCCCGTCCTGTCTATCTTCATTTCCTCTACTCCCCTCTTCCCTTCTTACTCACACTGCCATCGCTACATGGTTTAAGCTCCTTCCAGAAAGTCTGCATGTTGGCTAGGTCCAGCTTGTTGAGTGGGATGGACACCTCCCCTATGGGGTCATTCCTACTGAAGCGGTCATAGTCAAGGACCTGCAGGTATAGCGTCCTCTGGACCACCTTCTCATAGGGGAACCCTGAGAACAAAATTCACACAACATAGTCTTAATATATTGCAATGATCCACAGAGAAAAGATTAAGAGTGTTTGCATGTGCTGTGAACATTAAGGCCATGTTTAAGGAAAGGCTTCCTGATCGTACCTTCAAACAGGAATGTCTCATTCCAGTGGGGGTTTAGATTCTTCCTCTTCACTTTTGTTTCCAATTTGTGCTTCTTGTCTGGCAGCAGGTAAATTTTGACAAATGGATCAGAGGTGCCAGAAAAGTCCTTAGCTGGCAAATCTTGACCCTTGAGAATTTTCACAGTGAGGGTGGAGTCTTGAAAACTGTATCCAACACTGAACTGGATTCGACCCAGCTTTTCACACACTGGACCCTCATGTTCATCTTCCTCTGAACCTGGTGACAACTGACAGAGGAAGATGACATAGATATTACATTATTTTTTTATTCAACTCTAGATGGTTGATCTGTTAGCTTTCACGTAATGGAGGAATTATTGATTTATTATTGGTTCAACTCGATTTGCTTAGAGTGTTAAACACTGAGCATGGTGACTCAGTTTTTAGCACTGCTGCTTCATAGTAAGAAGGGACTTAGTTAAAATCTGAACAGGGCCATTCTTGCATATTTTTTACATGGCTTCTCCTCCCATCAAAATAATATCCCATGAAAAAAAAAGTATATATATAAAATAAACACACACACCTACACACACACACACATTTAGATATAAATTGAGATTTGTTTCACTTGAGGTTAATTTTCCCAACCAGCTTACATGTGTTTTGCAGACTTGGAGAAACCACCTTAGGGTGTTTTGTGGGGTGAGCTTCAGGAGTATAGGATATAGGGCCTGTTGTTAGGGGCTATTTGGACCTTGTACTGCCTTTTCTGTTTTCCAATTCTGTTTTATAGTGAAAACTTCTCAGGACCTCATCTCTGCTTCCTCTAGATGATGCTGTTCTGTTGGCTTCATTGAACCATGACCTCCAGCTTGTCCTGGGGTGGTTTGTAGCTGGGTATGAAGCAACTGGGATGAGAATTAGCACCTCCAAATCTGAGGCCATAGTTCTCAGCCAGAAAAAGGTGGAATGCCCATTTCAGGTCGGGAACGAGCTGCTGCCCCATTTGGAGGATTTTAAGTATGTCGGGGTCTTGTTCACAAGTGAGGGGTAAGTAGCATGAGAGAGTGACAGAAGGATTGGTGCGGTATCGGCAGTGATGCAGATGATGTATCGGTCTGTTGTGGTGAAGAGAGAGCTGAGTGTGAAAGTGAAGCTGTTGATCGGTCAATCTATGTTCCTACCCTCACCTATGGTCATGTGCTTTGGGTAGTGACTGAAAAATAAGACTGTGGGTATAAGCACTGGCAATGAGTTTCCTAAATAAGGTGTCTGCGCTCAGCCTTAGAGCTGAGCGCCAGCCAGCTGGGGGTTTTGGGCATTTGACCAGGATGCCTCCTTGGGCACCTCCTAGGTGAGGTGTTCAGGCATGTCCTATGGAAAAAGGCACTGAGGGAGACTCAGGACATGCTGGAGAAAATACATTTCTCAACTGGCGTGAGAATGCCTTGGTGTTCCCCCAGAAGAGCTAGAGGAAGTGGCCAAAGAGAGGAAATTCTGGGCTTCTCTGCTTAGACAGCTGCCCCTCTAACCTGAACCAAGATAAGCACCAGAAAATGGATGGATGGATGGATGGATGGATGGATGGATGGATGGATGGATGGATGGATTTTACAGCAGGTACCTTCAATAACATAGCTAAATGACATGGAGAGAATATTAACCATAAATGGATCATAATTCAACATTTAGTCATAGTGTGTCCAAATGGTGAGTGTGAAATCTTTGCACTGCGTACTTCACCCAGATACTCCAAAAGTGAAGCGAAAGTGCTGTGGCCCTAGTGGATACACTACTTTACTAACAATCTCACAGTGCAGTATGTTGTAAAGATTCTATTTGGGGTGGTGTGGCTCAGGTAGTAGAGTTAGCAGTTCGGCAATCAGCCCTTCCAGTCGTTGAAGTGATGACAACTCCACCACTATTGATGCATGAGTGTATATAACTGGTTGAAAAAAGAAACCAGCTGCGGAGGAGTTTGTAGAACCAAGCTAAGGTTAAAACACTGTTTTTAGATTATAGCTCAATAATAGTGATGATGATTGTGATGATAATTGCCTGAAATCTAAATTTACTACTTTATTTTAAATACATAAAAGTGCATAATAGCTCCCATAACAGAAAGTACTCCAGGGTCAATGAAGGGGTGATTTTGAATGTAAGACTGTTGTATTAGACTGCATTAGTTTATAGAACTACCTAATGAACTGGTACTAGAAAGGTATGAAAATGCAGCACCATGAAAGTTGTACTGCTATTATCTGAATCAAGGGTCAGGTCCTGCAATATTCACAGCATGATCACACAGACTGAACACTTAAATAGGAGTGGACATTAAATAAGTGTCTCAGACACCACGGGGGGCACTAATTCTCAACATCACCATAGAACCACAGCTTGTAACTGGCAAACTATTATGATGCTATGTTACATTGCTAGTGTCCCCTGTAAGAAAAGGGCAGAAACTGTGCATTGCTGTGTGGAAAAGCAGTTTATCTATTGATAGACAGATCCTCTGACTGATGGTGACATGGCCTGGAGGGAGGGAGAGATATCCAGTTTAAAAAGTGATATCTGATGGGGAAGTGCTCCAGGCATCACTCATGGTGCAGTTCCAGAACGGTAATATCTAATTCTGAATATTCCTACACATTCCTGATGGTGTTGCTCAGCCTCATTCTCTATGCTGAATATGATCACTTTTTATTATGCAGTCCTCCAGCAAACAGCTGGCCTAAATTGCTATTCCCCAATTTCTGCATTTGAACACTCTCTCTTTTTCCACCCATCTTATTCAGTTTTTAAATTTGCCTGTCTAATTTCTTTTTCTAAAACCCCAGCAATCCACATGTCACCGAAGCAAATTCTGGAGAAGGAAATATGGCCAGGAATATCTGCTAATAGTCTTTAATTTTGTTATTAAGAAACTGGTTAAAAAGTTAAAAGCCAAATTTGAATTTATTTCTTAAAAAAAATGTTTATGTAAATCTTTTATGTAGCTTATTCCAAAACAGGATTCACATCTGTTATTTCCCAAAAAGATGAAAAAACTCAAAAATAAGACACAAGTTCCACCTGATGCCACGTTTCTTCTTTATAATCAACAGCCCAGCTGCTGTAAATATTCATAAGGCCACAAAATGTCTGAATCCACAGCAGAAAATAGTGATAGATAGATAGATAGATAGATAGATAGATAGATAGATAGATAGATAGATAGATAGATAGATTTAATGGGGGAAAATCAACTGAGAGGAAATCTGCAAGTACATTCTAAATAAAGCACTATAAAACATGCAAAAGTCTTTACACAAGCATACATGCATGTGTGCATGCACACACGCAGGCACACACACACACACATACACACACAAATGCATCATTTACTCTTGCTTGAGTAACATTTGCTAAAAACTGCTGTGCACATCTGTTTTTGCAAGTCATTTAGTTAAATACGCAGTTGGAAAAAGTTTGTGGACCCACTGGGAAAAAATTAATTAGTATTTCAGCACTGTTTACAAAAATAGGGACTGATCTTCATCTAAGAACGTAAAATATACATACAAATTCACACTAGTAACACACAAACAGTTGTGCTTTTCATGTGCTTATTAGACACAGTGAGTAATCACTCAAAGTGTATACTAGAACCTCCCTTACCAGCAATAACATCCATCAGCCTTTTTCTCTAGCTTCTTATGAGACAGCACAATGACGAGAAGGAATTCAGGACTGTTCCTTACTATAAAACTGTTTAAGTTTATCAATATTTCTGAGGTGACCTGACTGGCCCTTTGCAAGTCATGGTACAGCATCTCAATTATGTTAAGGTCAGGACTCTGACTTGGCTATTCCAAAATGTGAATTTTGTTCTTTTTTAGCCAATCTGTTCTTAATTTACTTGTGCACTCTGTGTCACTGACTTGTTGCATCAGTAAAACCCCCAAAGCTTCAGGTCATTGACTTTTGCCTTGACATTTCCAGTGTAAAATTTACTCATACAATTTTAATTCCACTGTTCCCTCACTGATTGCAAGGTGTCCAGACCCTGAGGTAGCAAAACAGTCCCAAACAACAATGCTCCTTTCAGCATGCTGCACTGTTGGGTTGAGGTTTTGGTGGCAGGGTGCAGTGCATCTACCCCTCCTCCAAACATAACATTGTTTGTTTCTCCCAAAAAGTTTAACTTTTTCACATCTCTCCACATAAGTGTTCAGGAACACCCAAGGCATCTTTTACAAATTCGTGACATGCCATTTCCTTCATGGCCTCCTTCCATTAACACCATGCTTATGCAGTATTTCTCACAATGGACAAATAACTTCAGATTTCAGTAAACTGCAGTCATTTATGTGTATTGCTGTCAGACACTGAATGTCATGCTCTTTGAATGAACTATACAGAACAGCCACTCCTGGGAGAGTCTTTATTTCTTCCATGTGGAATCAAATTGTCTCATTCAAAATTGTCTTAGAATCACATTGTTGCTGGATGTACATCTTTGTAAAACACTTATAAATTCTTTCTGTAGTCAGCTTCATGCAGCTCTATAATGAAAGTGAAAGTTGTTGTGATCAAGGAACAGTTTACACAAACTAATCCTGTTTGAAAAGACCAGACTTTGTCAGTAACCAGCGTAGCATGGTTTTTATTTATAGGAAGAAACACCTCTACAATTTATAATTCCAATCTGATCTCATGATTCTGAACACATAAATCCAAGTGACTTTTGGAGAAGTCATTTGAAAAGATGTTTACTTTTTCCATCCTGGACTGCAAGTGATTAATCAAAGTGTTCAATACGAGCAGAAAAAGTACTAACATTTGTTATTTGTTCAGTAAGATATTTTTTGTCTATAAATGTGACTGATGATTGTCAAAAATTCACAAACTTTGCATTGCAGCTGCATTCCAAAAATGAAATACATTTGGGCCCAGTTTCTAAAAATGGACTAAGACTTGGATGCTTTTATCAGATTTCTTGCCAATGATATAACAAAGTATAACATCGCTATCCTTATCCTTTAAACAAATAAAGCATGTATAAACCTCTGAAGATGTGTGGATGTGTGATAGTAGGCAAAGGCACTTTCGCATCACACCATCCATGGCTCTGTGAGCACCACACAAAATGAAAGCTGTGCCAGCGTACAATCTGATAACAACCATGTGATGCTGACAGGAGCCTTATGCATCCTCCCCCAACCCCTATCACCTGACAGAGGGTGGGATGTATATATACTCCAACGTTCAATACCATTTCACGCTGTCCTTTTTCTCAATGCAGCCTGTATATACTGCTATTGCTTTTTCTACAGCAGCACAAGTGGCTCAAAAGTACAGGATGGTTATTTTCGGCAGAAGGGTTGTGTAATATATAGAAGGCTTTGGCAAAAGGAACCCAGAATGAGTATTATCATTAAGCACCACCACTGTGAATTCCTATGACCCCCCCCATGAAACCCACATAATTACACAGTGCTCATACTGATCTGCCATATTCTCACAGCACCCACAGCAGCACTGCATGTTCTTTCACAGCTAATTACTGAACCTCTCTGAATAAGGCGCATGTCCCCGCCTTTCCCGGTGTTTCACTTCAAGGTGATGATTACTGTATGTTTCAGCTAGAGGAGTTACTGTATAGCTATAATGCTCTACAGGTGGGTGAGCTGAGGAAGGAGAAAGCACTTTTTCAATGATGAAAGACTTCTAAAACAACTTTCCTCAATTGAACTGAAGTGTGTAGACTTTTTCTGTCTTTGAATCAAAAGACTGTGTTATATACAGTAAGTGACAGACAACTCATGATAAACTAATTTGTATTGCAACTTTGATCTTATTTTTGAAGCTTTGGCAATTATTTTTCATCCAGTCAAACATCAAAGAAAAACACTGCATTTATCAAAGCGACCACTGTGGTCTAGAAAGCAGGCAAGCAAACAAAAATGATATTTGGTAAAAGTGAGAGTTTTTGAAAGAATTTCTAACCATAAGGTATATTTTTTTTTTGAGTTGGCTGAAAATAGACACAGTACTCTCACATTGCTTGTGTTCGCTGTGTTTGTCAGACAGCAGTGATTGTGATAGGTAAGGTGTTGCTAGTACTGATACGAATGATTTTCAAAATACAAAAATAGGACCCATCCTGTAAAAAAACAGGATTGTCCTTTATCGCTGACATTTAATTTAGCACAGTCAGTGAAAGTGGGTCCTTTTAGCTCAGCTGTCAACTGGTGTTGTCAAAGTTAAGATAAACTGTCAACCTGTAAACTGCTTCAAACAAGAGGATTAGCTGCTATAAGCCAGAAACTGGGCAACACAGATATAATAAACATAAGTAAGCTTATATGTAGTGCTAAATGTATTAATTTAAACTGGTTTCTAATTGTGATTCATTACAAATATGTGAAAGTCCTTTTTTGGCGAAAATTTCCTGTTTCATCTACTCCCTTGGTTCATCTTCTGCTTTCTTATCTCAGCAGTTGCATGTACCTTTCATCTTATATTATGAAAGATGATCTGGAAGCACCAGTGAAGTCTCTCTGCCACCTCAATTTTTATGATTTATGCCAGCAGTCCTTCCTCTCTAAATAAAGTTGAGTTCATCAATGCAAAAAACAGTCAGTAGATGTGAGTTTTGACTTAGGAGTGTATGTTACCATGAGCATATCACTGGTGACTGAGTTGGCCAAGTCAGACACGGAAGAGTTAGCCTCATGGCTCTGCCCGTGGCGACGCCCAGTCTCATCTGGAGTCTGACCTCTGGGGCTGCTGCCTGGTTTGTTACCTGGAGTTCTGTTAAAATAGACACAAGCACAAAAATCTTTACATACATGTGCTTATCTCCTATACATGTGGACATTAAGCTGGCCAAAAGCATGTGTTCTATACATCTGGGTTGCTTTTTATGATATGCACCTGGCCTTTCAGTTGTTGTGATATTGGGTTTCAGTTCTGCCATTTCCTGTTTTACTCTGAAATCTGTTCCTCTTGCATTTCAGTTAGTTGTGTTTCAGTCTCTGCGTTGTTTCCTGCTCCTATTGTGTCACCCCTGCTTCCAGTCAGTTTATCAGTCTCCTCTCTACATGTACCTCCTGCCATGCACTGCCTAGTTACTAAATTGTTTTCTTTCCTTGTGATTCCAAGTGAAATGTTCTGGGCATTTTCAAGTGTTCTTTGTTTTCTAGTGTTCTTGTGTTTAATCTTTGACTTAGTTCCAGGTTCCAAATAAATGACATTAGACAATAATGTGTTTGTAGCATTATTTGGATATCTTATCTTGTTTTAAAATGACACTGCTCCTGTAAATAAGGAAAGATCACTGCCTTCAGTTGATCCAAAATGCTGCAGCGAGAGTACTGACAGGGACTTGAAAGAAAGATCATATTTCCCCTATATTGACTTATCTTCATTGGCTCCCTGTTAAATCCAAAATTTAAAATCCTTCTACTCACTTACAAAGTCTTAAACCATCAGGCCCCATCCTATCTTAAAGACCTCATTGTACCATATTTTCTCAATAGAGCACTTTGCTTTCAGAGTGTAGGCCTAGTCATAGTTCCTAAAGTTTTTAAAAGTAGAATGGGAGGAAAAGTCTTCAGCTATGAGGCCCCTCTCCTGTGGAACCAACTCCCAGTTTATATTCGGAAGGCAGACACCCTCTCTACATTTAAGATTAGGCTGCTGGGGGCTTCTTATGATGTGCTGGGCATTTCTTCTCCACCCACCTCTTTTCACTCCTCATATACTTATTTGCTACTGCTGCATGTCATTAAATGTTGTCTTCTCTCTCCAAGAGTCTGTGTCTCTCTTTGCTCTCCTTTCTGCCTCTCTCTCCCCTCACCCCAAACCGGTTGAGGCAAAAGACTGCCCCTCCCTGAGCCTTATTCTGCCGGAGGTCTTTTTCTGTTAAAAGGGAGTTCTTCCTTCCCACAGTCACAGAGTACTTGCTCATAGGGGATTGTCTGATTGTTGAGGGTTTCTCTCTAACACTCTATGATCTTTACCTTACAGTGTAAAGTGCCTTGAGGTGACTTTTGTTGTGAAGTGGTGCTATATAAATAAAATTGAATTGAATTAAACTAAATTGAACTGAACTGAATCACTATCACGTTCACAGGTCACTTTATCAAGTATATCTATTCAACTGCTCATTAAGAGAAATAATCAGCAAATCACATGTTAGCAACTCAATGCACTTAGACATTCAGATATGGTCAAGACCACCTGCTGAAGTTAAAAAAAAGCATCAGAACAGGGAAGAAAGGTGATTTAAGTGACACTGAATGGGGCATGGTTGTCGATGTCAGATGAGCTGGTCTCTGGGAGGGGTTCTCTGGGAGAAAACGCTTTGTTGGCACCAGAGGTCAGAGAAGAATGTTTCAGACTTCTTTCAGCTGATAGGAAGGCGACAGTAACTTAAGGAACCACCCGTTACAACCAAGGTATAGAGAAGTACATCTCTGCACACACAACACGTCGAGCCTTAATGCAAATGGGCTATAGCATCCTGACTACAGCGGTGCCACTCCTATCAGTTAAGAACAGGAAACTGAGACTGTAATAATTTGCACAGAATCACCTAAACTGAACAATAGAAAATTGGAAAAACCTTGCCTGGTGTGATGAGTTTAAATTTCTGCTGTGACATTCAGATTGTAGGGTCGGTATTTGTTGTAAACATAATGAAAGCATGGATCCATCTCGCCTTGTGTCAATGATTCAGGCTACTGGTGGTGTTTTAATGGTGTGGGGGTATTTTCTTGGCATACTTTGGACCCCTTAGTACCAGGTGAGCATTTTTTAAATGCCACAGCCATGACAATGAGTTCATTGTACTCAAATGGTCTCCACAGTCACCAGATTTCAATCCAAGAGAGTACCTTTGGGATGCAGTGGAATGTGAGATTCTCTTCATGGATGTGCAGCCGAACAATTTGTGGCAAAGACATGATGCTATCATGTCAATATGCTCGAAAACCTTTAATTAATCTTTACAACACGTTGTTGACTCTCTCTCGCTCTATCTATCTATCTATCTATCGAGTCTCACAAGCTTTTTGATGCCAACCCAAAAATGTTTTAACTAGAACCAAAAAAATGCCAGTATAACAATAATTTAAAAAGTTTTTTTGTTAATTAGTACTTAATTTACTACTGTGTTTTGTTTATTACAGAGTCAGCCTCATTGCCTACCGTAAAGTAGCTGGGCTACAGTAGCAGGAGACTGCACCAGGTGACAGTCCTGCCAGATAAAATCAGGGTGAGGCTACAATTCACAAAGGCTCAGAAAAACTGAACAACGGAAGAGTAGAAAAATGTTGCCTGGGCCGATGAGTGTCAATTTCTATATGGTAGGGTTAGAATTTGAATAAACAACAAGAATGTACGGATCCATTCTGCTGGTGGTGCTGATAGTATAATGGTGTCAGGGCTATTTACTTGGCACACTTTGAACCCCTTAGTACCAACTGAGCATGGTTTAAACCCCACAGTCTATATAGTATTGTTGTGACCATGTCCATCCCTTCGTGACCACATTGTACCCATCTTCTGATGGTTGCTTCCAGCAAGATAACACACCATGTCAAAGCTCAAATCATCTCAAACTGGTTTCTTAAGCATAACAATGAGTTCACTGTACTCAAATGGTCTCCACAGTTACCAGATCAAAATCCAACAGAGCACCTTTGGGATGAGGTGGAATGAGGGATTCACAATTTCATGTCACACACAATTAATGTAGCACCAAGTACCCACTATAAGGCTAATTCTTAATAGTGCAGTGGACAGTACTACACTAATGTGTGCCTACATAACGTAGCTACATAAATGCATGTCTGACCATATGAGGAGAGAGACAGACAGAGACAAAGGAGACTTTACAGCTCACTTCCAGAATAAAGAACAAGCTGAATATGTCTGTTCTTTATTCTGGAAGAAAAACAGGGGGAAAATAATAAATAAATAGGATAACAGTAATGTAAATGCTGAATATGCATTCACATTAATTAATACAGTTCTGACAGCAAAAGGAAGTCCAAACCAAGTACTAGCAAAGTGTACCAAATAAAGTGGCCAGCAAGAGTTTACTAAGCTAGTCACCAGCTGTTTGCTTAATTTAGTGTAAAGATCACAAGTAGAAACAGTAAGCCTGGTTCTGCTATAACAGACTATCACATAAACATATTGCCAAAATGGAAAACAAACAAATTATCATTTGCTATTTTGTGTCATATTAACTTGTTACAAAACAGTATAACATTTAAATGTCTATACGTTTGGTGATGTTTGTCTCAAGCAATGGAGGTTGATTGCTCCTCATCTAATAGGCATCAAGTCACTTTCAATCAATTTCTTTCCATATTTGAGTATAATTATTTAAAAAAGCCTCCAAGCTAAACATACACCAGTCTAAAACCTCATCAAATGCCATCTGTAACTTCACGCACTATGAAGATGTTCCATACTAAAAGATTATTTTTAGAAATAAATATTATATATGCCTGATAATGTTGGTAAAAAATGCCCCCAGCTTTTATTATGTAATAATTTGGTAGACGGTAAAAATATAAAGACGTGATACCAGTCAAGGCACAGTGACAAATGAGACTAATAAGCACTTATTGCTGTGAGCAAGACAATCCACAGAGATAGATACACAACACTGAGACATCATCAAGAGTCAGCGAGACAGAAATAGTGTGCGTGTGAGGTGAGATGCTAAATACAAAGGTAAAATCAGAAGTGAGATTTGAAGAAGGGGGAGGATGATCCAAGAAAAAAAAATTGAAAAAAGTGAAGTAGAGGATTTGTTTTATTTGAAACTCAGAGCATTAATAGAATGAACAAATAAATTTGAGACATCAGTAGACACACACAAAAGACATACAATAAGCACTAGCTCAAAGAGAAATTTAGGAGAGAAGGAAAGATGGGATAAAAGCCCAGAAACAAAACAGACCAGATGCTATTTGAGTAAAGAGTTAGATACTCTAAAATGGAGAAAGGAAGCAAACTGATGTGTTACATGGGCAAGCAAAATAGAAGGAGGCTGGAGAAGGAGGGGTGAGAGATAGACAGGGGTTACACAGCAAAGAGACAAGCAGAAGTAGAGTGATGCTGAACAAGACGGGGTAAAATAAAGGATAAGGTGTGGAAGAGAGAAGAATTGATTCGTCACTCTGTGTTTATTTCCTGTGATCTGCAGGTCAGAGCACCAACAATGCAGCACAACCTCAATTCAACCTGTAACGGTTCAGGTTCCACAGGTTTGTTAAATGGAAATTAGTCTTGCATGCATGCGAGTTAAGCTCAAAATGTAAAATTATACTTTTTAATAGCAATCCCTAATCTGTTGGAGATCCACGTGCCTTCCTAAATAACTCCATAACATCTGTCTGTCTCGCTCTGCCACTGACCTGACTCACTGTCACTGTCGTGCACTGTGTTTTATCTATTGTTGCTTTTTCACCATTAAAACATATATGACATATTGTAGCTGATCACTTCACAAAGCACACCTTAACACTTGAACAATCTGTCTTTTAGGCAGCCTTAAAGAAACACAGTTGGCAGAATAATGAAGTTTACTGACATTTTCTATTATATGGTTATTTGTAAATGTCTGTCAATTGACTAATTATGAAAACTCTTGTCAACATTAAGGCTAAGATGATCTTAGCCTTCAGACTAAAGAAGATATCATGTCAGTGCTTTTGGAAAATGGTGATACATTTATTCAAAATGTGCCCAGCTAAGTAAAGAATGGAACAAACAAGGTTTTGGGCCACAACAATAAAGGCGTATAAAGCATTAAAGGATTTACTTTTCAGAATTTTCAGAAACATTTGCTATTTATTTAGTTTTGATTTTTCTCCAAACCCAGTTTGTATTTTGTCTTTTTTACAAT
>VUQH01080162.1:27150-54344 GCA_015106775.1 Etroplus canarensis | reverse complement strand
CAGCTGTATCGATGGAGAAACTATCTTCGTTGCCCACTCACTATCACGAGCTCACCATGCCAGACTGACACCCTGTCCAAGATTTACCTCACCTCTGAAGCTGAGATAGGTATTATGATATGTGACTATTTCATCAGTGGCAAAGCCAGATCATGTACATTATATTTCTTCTGAGATGCCTTTATAGCAAGGCTTTCTAAGTGCAGAATGTCACAGACAGCAGCCTTGGTGCATAATTGCAATTCAACAAGTTGAAATCAAAAGTAACAGAATTATATGGCACCTGTTAATTGTTACCTCCATCAAGGTGATTGTTGTTTTTTTGACTTTGGTTTCTTTGTTTGTCTGTCTGTCTGTCAGCAATGAAAAAGATTGTTCCAATCTTTTTCTTGTTGTTATAACTCTAATCTTATTTTGCTGGACCTTTGGCTTTCTGTTTGCTGAAGCACTTTCTTTTTTTTTTTTAACCTGTCCTGTCTGGCAGCATTAGCAAGCAGAATCATGGTCTGAATGCTTTGTTGTGCCAAACACATTTAATTTGCCAAAAGGAGCTCCATAAACTCTGTGGCCTCCTCTTGTTGATACATTTCTTTCTTTCTTTCTTTATTTATTTATTGCCAGGGCAGACAGGTAGGGAAAAGAAAAGAAAGAAGAAGAAAAGAGAGAAACAGAAGAGAAAAGAAGAAGTGTGCACATTAAGATACCAACCACTGCATCTGTAATAAGCATACTGCAACTGAAAAATAAAGAACAGACATATGATCTACAAACATACAATCCATAGCAACAACCTAGATAAGCATCAGTAACAGTAAATACTGAATGTTACTGAGCTGCACACAAGACCGACAATTCACAATATGCTTAGACGTAGCAATCAAGGAAGATAGTGTGTGTCTATGAAAGCCCTTGTGCACACCTGTGTGCACACCTGTGTGAGGCCCCCAGAGCACGAGAGTCCAAGGAGGACCACCAAAGGGGCAGCTGCGCCACCCTGGGAAAGAGCTGAGGAGAGCCCCAGATTGGGGGGGGGGGTCACCCAGCAGCCACGGTGCAGAAGCCACAGGGGGCTGCGTGCCTGCAGGCTCCACCGGCAGCCGGCCACACCAGAGTGGACCGAGCCACGGGCCCCGAGTCCCGAGATCCCAGGGACCCCCCACCCCCCGGAAGGGGCCCGACCGAGCCCCGGGTGCCAGGCCCTGCCTGAATTTAGGCAGTTTTAAAGGCAAAAGGGGGTCAAACCCAGTACTAGCAAGGTGTACCTAATGAAGTGGCCAGTGAGTGCATACAGTCATCCTTGTTGTGTGTACAGTAAAACTTACTGTTTATGGAACATGATTGCATTTGCTGACAACTTTTATTATTCTTGCTTAAAGCTTTCTGTAAGCATAGACATTGTCAAGAGTTAGAAAACAAAGACCACCTGGGAAAATGATCTTTTAAAAGGTAGTGAACTTGGAAACTATGAAAAGCAGACAAGTTCAAAGTTCAGTAACTCATCAATGATCAGTCACACAACAAAGTGTAAATGTAGGCGACTGAACTTGAAAAAGTACAGCCGTACAACACTAATGTTTTAGTAAATTAAACACTACTCTGAACTCTTATCTACTTAAACTTGGAAACAGAAGCTGACAAAACTTCACTACAAAGGAAGTCCTTCTGCAGCTTTGACTGGATCACATGGTCTTACACAGTACTTGGAGTTCAGGTGGAGTCTGTCCTGACATCAACATGTAGTAGATTCTCAAATGTTTATTATTTTTACAACAGAAATAAATTTCATCTTTAAACCAACATGAATGAAAAGTCCTTGGAGAGCCCAGAAGAAAGAACCATAACTACAGGATAAGTGAGCAAAAGATCAAGTGATGTGACTGATGGGTCTAGAAAAGGTGAAGCATGGAGCTTGTGGCGAGCTTGTTTTGTCAGCTGCTTTAAATGCAGCAGGTTTTGGGGGCGGCCGTGGCTCAGGTGGTGGAGCAGGCTGTCCACTAATTGCAGGGTTGGCGGTTTGAAGTGTCCCAAACTGCTACAGATGACAGGTGAGTGCTGTGCATTGGTTTGAACTTACCATTTTTAAATATATCCCCAGAAAAACCCCAGACTATGGTACTGTAGTATTTTCCTACTTTATCTTTTAACCAGTCTGTATTGATATCTAAATCTAACTGCTAATGACTGATCTAACTACTCTCCTAATGAAGGCATAGACAGCTTTTTGGTATAGTCAATAAAATATTCCACTCGTTGACACTGGCTGCTCAGGGTCACGGCCAGCTGTACAGGCTTTGCATTTCTTCCACAGGAGAGTTGAGGCTGTGTTACCATGGCAACACTGTAAGCTCAAGGCATTAGTGCGCCCATATTGACAGTAAAATTACTTGTTTACCATTATTTCAGACAGACGTGTGTCAGAAAGAGTAAACATTTTACCAATCACCTCATACTGTGAGTCAGTCTCAGGAAGACACTGCAGCTTTGTCACTGGAGAACAAATTATTCTTTAATTGCAAGAACACAAAAGTGAGCTGGCTTGTAATGGTACCCAGAGGCTGGATAATGAGACCAAAAACAGCTGGTTGAGACAATGAAAGCAACGTTTCAATGCACAGCTTATACAAACGGCGCTCCTCAGGATTTCTACGGAGGCAGTTGATTTTTCAGGCCCCCTGAAGCAGCCTCAGCTGAGAATCACTTAAAAATGAGAATAAGCTCGATCAGATTTACACCCAGTGTGAAACCGCAGAAATTAAAACGCTGAAAAAGCTTTTGTCCTACAAAAGATCTTTTTGTTGTTACGGTTGGAAGAGCTCCAAATCCTGGGTGGAGCGTTGTGCGACAACCAAGCATGAAAAAAAAACATTGCTGCTGCATAAAACTGAATGTGTCTCACTCTTATCAACAATATTTAGCTTATTTTTTTTTACATCTCTTATCATCATCTATGGTTCGCCCTTAAGAATAGCAACACCGTCCAATCACTTTGTTCTCAAACAAAAATGAATCACACCTTTTTTTAAGCCGCTTAGCGTCTTCTGTTCAGAATCAGTGTTTATGTGTCACATGACGAGACAAAAATGGAAAAGCTGAGTTGTAAAAACGCATAGAAAACACACTTCCTAAATGAAGTCTTAACAAATGATTTCTTTCCAGGACGAGAAAAGCATCATTATGTTTTTAACTTCTTTTCTGAGGGCGAGGAGCCTGACTCTCCTTCATCTGATCCCACATGAGTCCGCTTTAGAGCGCTCTGTGCAGGGCCTTTTTCTCTCTGTGGCCTCTTGTCTTCAGGTGTAACATCAGGCTCTTGCTCTGAATCTGAGGAAACACGGGGGTTCTCAGTCATGTACTCCCCTGCTGGTGCCGCAGTCCGGTGCTGCCCGTTTACTCCAGGGCTACATCGGCTCTGGGAGGTGCTGTCTACAACTGCTGAGCTGCCGAACACTTCTGTGCTATCGGAGCCATCTAAAACCCGCTCTGTAGCAGCCCTCCCTTCAGTCCTGCATGCATCCAGTGACTGAGGAGATGCAGCTGGATGTCTTTCCAGCTCCGTCCTGTCACTCACTTCCTCATTCTCGTGGCTCTCAGGGGACATTACTGGGCTTGGACACACAAAGTCAGAAGGGCTCAGACATTTTTCCTCCTCTCTGGCGCCGTCAGTGCATGGCTTGATTTGAAGGGAGTCGTGCTCCTCGCCTGATGAGGAAGAAGACAGGTCATCAATTGAGATTGATGGGTAACTGCAAGAGTCGATGGCGGAAAACAAAGCTTGTACAGACTCGGGCCGATCTCCGGCTCTGGAGACAACATTCATACGTCGTCGCCTCATGACGTTCCGTCGCCTCACTGCGCTACGGCGCTCCTCATCATCACTACTTGAACTGGAAGTGGATGTGGAGGAGCTAGAGGCTCCGGCGGGAAGCGAAGGCGAGGAAGTGGGGCTGGAAATGGTGGAGTTGTCCCTGGGGCTTGGGGATCGAGGCCGGGGCATTGGGTCCAGCCAAAACTCACTGGAGTCCGAGTCCTCGTTGACAAGGAAGCCAGACTGATTGTGCTGATGTCTGCTTCGTCTCCTGTGCCGCTCCTCACCCTCCTCTCCCGGTTGCTCTTCCCCTCCTGAGGCATCAGGTCCAGCCAGGGATGAGGAGGAGGAGTTATCGGAGTCACTATGGTGACTCGCAGCAGAAGCGGCGGTAGGAGCTGCTGGTGTAGTTCGAGTGGAGCGCCGTCCACGTGCGTGGAGCTGCATGATGGCCTCTTCACTTAGGTCGCTATCAGAGTCTGAGCTCCAGCCCTCAATCTCCCGGCGTACCAAAGAGTCGAAGAAAGCCATCATCCGCGGGTCTTCCTGGATAGACTGGCTGACATAGTCGTGGGACAGACCACTGCCACTGTTGAGCACCAGGCTGATGTACTCCTCATGGGTGTAGAGGCTGCGAGATTTGTCCTCCACACGACCCTCTAGATCTCCCAGGCTGTCAGGCTGTTGGTAAGGACTCCACACCTGTGAGGGACAGAAATATAATTGGGTACTGAGAAGTGGTAGAGGGTGAAATAACGGAGAGAAGGAAAACGGATAAGATGCAGATAAACAGATCAGACAGAAATAAAAAAAAAATGGATAGAGAGAAAGTGAGGAGCAGGAAGACAGAGCCCAGCTCAAATTATAGCAGAACACACACCCGTATCACTTTCTACTCAGTGAAGTCACGTACAAATAGAGCACGTTACATTGCTAACAAAAAAGAAGTCAAATCTTTCTGACCATTGTGAGATTGCTTTAGTTACGATCGATGAGAGTATTTTTTTTTTAATTTGAGGAGCCTTTTCATTTATTTCTTTTCTTTTTCTAAATATAAAACAAATTAAAACTACACCATATAGACAAAAGTATTGGGCCACCAACACATTACACCTAAATGAGCTTTTATGACATAACATTCTAAATCCACAGGCATTATTACGGAGCTGGGCCCCCTTTGAAGATGTAGGTGCTTCTACTTTGCTGAGAAGGCTTTCTACAAGATTTTAAAATGCGTTTGAGGGAATTTTTGCCCATTCCTCCAGAAGAGCATTTGTAAGTTCAGACACTGATGTTTGACAAGTGGGCCTGGCATGCAATCTCCATTCTAGTTCATTCCAAAGGTGTTTGGATGGGGTTGAAATCAGGGCTGTGTGCAGGCCAGTCAAGTTCTTCCCCACCAAACTCATCCTAACATGCCTTTATGGACCATGCTTTGTGTACTTGGGCACAGTTATACTAGAACTTCTCCAAACTGTTCCCACAAATTTTCCAAAATGTCTTGGTAAGAGAAAGCATTCACTAGAACAAAGGGCCCCAGGCCAAATCCCCAGACTTTAAAGTTGGCACAATGCAATCAAGCAGAGGACGTTCTCCTGGTATTTGCCAAAGCCAGACGTGTCCCTCATTGAAACCCATGCCATGAAGCTGCCAGTGCACAGTTTGTGTGCCAGTGTTAATGCCAGAGAAGGTTTGCAACCCCGCAGTCAGTGACTTTCATGCACTATGCACCTCTGTAACTTTTCGCGGTTGCGTCGCTGTGGTTGCTAAATGCTTCCACTTTGCAGAAACATCACTTACAGCTGATCTTGGAATATCTAGGAGGGAAGAGATTTCATGAACTGACTTGTTACAATGGTGGCATCCTATTACAGTACCACAGTGGAATTCAGTCAGCTCTTTAGAACGACCCATTCTTTCACAAATATTGATTTTATACACCTGTGGCAATGGGATTGGATGAAGGCCTGATTTCAATGATTAAGAGATGTGACTCAAAACTTTAGTGAACATTTGCAGTGTGAACAGCTTTGAAGCCGCCCAAACTGAGCAAAATCATAAGTAAAGCAGTAAAGACAACCAAATAAAGACATTACAACAATTAGAGAGTTTAACATTTACACTGGATTAAGATCAGAGATTTTGAATTCCGCCCCCCCATCAGTTGCTTTCTAGCCGTTTACTATCTGGAAATATATTTCTTAGCTTTATAAAAAGAAAAACTCCCCTGCTAGTGGCACATATTATGTTAGGTGTGTCTGTTTATTAATCAGGTTATGTTGAATGCCAGCAGCCAGTTAGTTAAGTCCCCTAACAGTAGTATATTTACAACAGTAGCAACTTATCTGAGCCAATTTTAAAACACACAACTAAGGGAGTGGACTTCTTACTGATATAAGTAAAGATGATAAAACAACAATGATCAGTTTCCACAAGAAGGCAAACTGCAGGGTTAATATTAACCAGAGAAACATGGAAGCCACCTTCAAATGCTGCTTGCCTGGTTTATTTAGAACGTGATCATCACTGCAATTCCTCATGAAAAAAAAATGACAAAAATGCAGCTCGTCTGTGCTACAATTGTTAGTCTAATGTTATAAATTCCTCACGCTGTACCAAGCACTTCATCTCCAGACAACCAGTCAGTTTGGTCAACAGATCAAAACAAATGGCTTCAGAAGATTGAGGGGACTTAATGAAGAGATTCGGTTTATTAGTTTTAACAATATCTAACTTGTATCACAGCCTCATCAAGCCTGAACTAAAGCAAAGGCTTTAGTTCTTGATTTATTTCAATGCTTACAAAAGCATTAGAAAGCCTGCTGGCTTATCATATCACAGCCTGGCTCTGGTTTCAGAAATACTCTATCTATGGAACCTTTCTGATCTTCCATGACCCAGTTTTTTTTAAACACTGCCCAACATCATCCGTTATGGTCAATGATAGGGGAAACCTGTTTTCATTTCTCACTGCACAGGAGGGTAATTAGAGCTCAGTCAGTTACTCAGCAGTGTCACTAGAGATCAATGTCTCACTTAAGGGTACGTCTGCTGTCTGAACTACTGAGGTTGCTGAGACTCAGATGTTAGGACAGTCTACTAACAGAACCATTTCTCTAAACACTCATCACCCCGATGCTGCAGCAGATAGGAAGATTCAGCTCTGTGTACCAAGCAGCAACTTCCAGAGCTTAAAAATAAACTGCCAAAAATTGGAGTTACTTGAAGCTGGCTTCAAGAGCAAGTCAGTCCCAGCAGACTCCCATGTTACATTGCCCAACTATAGAGAAAGGATAAACTTATTTATAACCTGATAGAAAAGACGGTTTTGGGGTCTCTAGATAATTTACCTCCTCTATGACAACTTTACAGCAATATATTTCTTTATAAATGGCATGTTTAAATTTGTATTAATGGTTAAGGTAAGGGCGTGGCCATTTAGAGTGACAGATTGATACAACTGCTAGGTTTCCACTCCTTTAATTAAAGTTACTAAACTTAAACTGTTAGCTGAACTTGTGGCGTTGGTGCCCTTTAGAGCATTTTAATGCAATTACCTAATTAATACAATGGCTTAGTGTGTGAATACTTGTACTAAGAGTCCAGCTGAGAAGTTGGTGCTCCAGTTTTGGTGGATAAAACTGTGTGTTTGTGTGATGCACCCATACAGTTTGTAGATGTACCATGCTACTCAAGCCTGCTCGCTTTAGCCAGCACTTTACCCAGTTGTCCAAATATGGTCAGTTCCTCACTCCAAAAAAATAAAAGAAAAAATGCCAGTGCCATCACAGTGGTATGCTGTGCACCTTCTCTAAAAGTAAAGTGGGTAACCTCAAACAGAAAGGGTGCTCTTTTACTAACCTTGATGACTTTCTCCACACCAGAGGAACAGATCATGTAGGTGTGAGGGTTAAAGCGGACCTGGTTGACTATGGAGCGGTGACCCTTCAGGACCATGAACGCCCCATTGACCACACGACCGGGGCCTCCTTAAAAGAAAGGGTTTGTTAATGTGGTACTGGCAGACAAAACCTATTATTTTAGAGCAACAGAGATAGAAGACTACAGCAGGGACTTGTTAAAACAACAAAAAACTCCCTATTAAACTATGCAGTCATTCAACCAGATTCTAGACCTCCTGAGACAGAAAATACAGACTGTGAAATATAGCCGTCATAATCCTTATAATATAACATTAGTCTGACAACAAAAAAGGCCTGTGTGCGTATTTTTAGTGTGAGTAACTCCAGGGAAAGTTAAAGCCATAAATGTGCCAGGTGGTGCCACAGAGCTACAAATACCACATTCTGTGATTGCTGCATTTTGGGGGATTTTCCTCCCAGAGTGATTGCATCTGAGGCGTGTTCACTGTAAGACTACGTGGAGCAGTTACTTTTTCTAATTGTTTTCAGTTGGTGTGCACAGGTTGAAACATTCAATGCTAATTTGACTGTATCGAGAATGTTGCTACAGGATATTCTGTAGTCACTCATGCCTGGAAAGTCTATTATAACCAAATGAACTGAGGGCAAACCACAGTCTGGTCTGATGATTTCTCAGAACACATAAAAGTTGGCAGGCTTTATGTGGCTAAAAGTTACGGCACCTGAAATCAGGGCTGTTCTTCCTACGCAGGCGCTACTGAAATCTTTAACCTTGCAAAAAAGAGAGGTCACCAAACCTCTCAGAAAACAAACACGTTCTCTTTAAGAATTGGTATGCTTGTTCACAAGCCATGGCTCGCTCATGAAAAGTATCAACAGTACGTTAATCTGCTGGCTAGACAGAACAATCTCACATTGGGATCCAGCTTATTAAATGATTTTACTTCATAAAAATCATAACAAACCCCGCTCTACATATCAGCACACGGCCACATAAATATGCACTCAGTGCGGAAAAAGTTCAATAACTCACCTGCTTCCGGATCCTTTGGGATTTTCCACATGTAGAGGTTGAAGTCATCTGACCCAGACAAGATGTACTAAGAAGGAAAACAAATGGATGTTTAGTTTGTGGTCTGCTCCATTTTGCATGACTGAACTCACCGTTTCACCCCAAAAAGAGAGCAAATCTCACCTATACGTATGCTTTGAGAAATGAACTTTGGGGGTTGTGGAGGGTGGGTACAAAAACAAAAGATCTTATCTTATTGCAGAACCGTGTGTCATGATGTACCGTCTTTATATGACATGACAGTCTGACCCTGACAGAGCTTCCGCTGCCTGCCTGAACTGTTGTTTGACTTTAGTAACAGATGGTTCCCCTTAAACCCGTCGCTTAAGGTAAATTTTGACAGATTCGAGGTGGGGGGGGTCCTCTGTCTTTAAACAACAGAGAAGAAAAGAACAGACTAGGAAAAAAAAGACGCTTTTTTGCACCACCTTTAATAAACAAAAATCAGCAATGGTAAGGAATTCTCTGTAGGATGTTATATTGCAAAACAAGCACAATTCTGTTTCTTTATTGCAGTATCTTCCTCATCAATCACCAGTTGGTGAAGTATAATCTTGGGTACAGTCTTTAAGCACAAAGTCATAAAGGTACCCATAAACAATACACTCACCAGCCACTTTGTTAGGTATACCTGTTCAGCTGCTCCTTACTGCAAATATCTAATCGGCCAATAAAATGGCAGCAACCCAATGCATTTAGGCATGTAGACATGGACAAGACGACCAAGCGTTGGAACGGGGAAGACAGATGACGTAAGTGACTTTGATTGTGGCATGGTTGTTGGTGCCAGACATGTTGGTCTGACTACTTGAGAAACTGCTGAGCTACACAACCAACTCTAGGGTTTACAGAGAATAGTCCAAAAAGAGAAAATATCCAGTGAGGGGCAGTTCTCTGGGCGAGAAAGCCTTGTTAATAACAGAGGTCAGAGGAGAATGGCCAGACTGCTTTGAGCTGATAGGAATATAACAGTAACTCAAGTAGTCACTTGTTTAAACCAATGTATGCAGAAGAGCATCTCTGAATGTACAACATGTCAAATCTTGAAGCAGATGAGCTACAGCAGCAGAGGACCACACTAGGTGCTGCTCTTGACAGCTAAGGACAGGAAACTGAGGCTACATTTTGTCCGAGCTCACCACGAGTAGACAGCAGAAGATTGGAAAAACTTTGCCTGGTCTGAGAAGACTCAAGTTCTGCTGCAACATTTGGATGGTCGGGTCAGAATCTGGCACAAGCAACATGAAAGCATGGCTCCATCTTGCTTTATATCAACAGTTCATCCTCGTGGTGGATACATAAGAATGGGGGATTTATTCTTGGCACACATTCGGCCCCTTAGTACTAGCTGAGCATGTTTAAAAGCCACAGTCTACCTGAGCATTGTTGCTAATCATGTCCATCCCTTCATGACCACAGCATACCCATCTTCTGATGGCTGCTTCCAGCAGGATAACGTGCCATGTCACAAACCTCAGATCATCTCAAACTGGTTCTTTAAACACGACAATGAGTTCACTGCACTCAAACGGCCTCCACAGTCGCCACATTTCAATTCAATAGAGCACCCTTGAGATGTGGCAGAACGGAAGATTCACATTATCTGCAGCATTGCAACTATGTGATGCTGTCATATCAACATGAACCAAAATCTATGAGGAATGTTTCCCGTATCTTGTTGAATCTATGTCAAGAAAAATTAAGGCAGTTAGAAAGGCAAAAGGGGTGCAACCTGATAGGTGCAAGGCGTGACTAATGAAGTGGCCAGTATAGTGTATATTTTAGACACATTTTACAATAACCTTTAAACCAAATCAGCAGGAAACTTAAAACCAGATAGCCGAGGATGTTAACCTAATTAGCTAACCAGCTGCAACTTCTAAAAACCTTGTCAACTAAAACTGGTGAATCTCCTTTACTTGACCTTTCTGAAATTAAGGATCTGCTGTTCTGAGAGCAACAAATATATAGTAGTCAGTCTGCCAGTGCTGTAATTAAAATGCATATGATTGGACCTACAAAACTGACCAGCCATGTAGTAATATGGAGCTTGGTAAAACAGGGAAGTTTCCACATACTAATCTTTTCAGTACTTTTTACCCTTTTTCCTCTTTTAATACATTTTTATTCATTTGAAATGTCTTTCAAGCCCTAATTTTCCACACGGAAGCACAATATTTGTGATATTGCTTTAAGGCATTGTCTTCTGTTGCTGACATTCTGTCAAGTATTGGAATATTTTTGTGATTTATCAGCCAATTGTTTTAAATTAATGTCTTCAATTTCCTTCACTAAACATTCTGCTGGTCTCTGTAGGTGCATTTTTCCTTTCAGGGACTTACTCCAGACTGCTTCTACACTGTGACTGTTCTTTTTAATGTCACATACATGCTTTTAGAAGAAAAATATCTCCTGTATCTTCATCTAACAGAAATCCTGCACAGAATGCTCTACATGGATAAACAGTCTTTATTCCTAGAGCTGAGACTGTTCTCAGATCAGCTGCAGGTTATATGGACACACTGAACTCAACACCTGTGTGCTCCGCCTTATGTTCCCAGAGGGCACAGGAATGCTGCACCCAAAACTCCCTCCCGCTTTCCTTTCCATCAGTGTCACACAGGAAGTTGCCACTCGGCTCCTCTGCTTTCACACCATTCTGACAAAATCCTCCATTACATGTCGAGTCAGTATGAAACTGAGCGCTGTTGGGATACAGCCCTTATGTTTGAACATGTAAAATCATATGGTCAAACCTCCGTCACATCCTTTTTGTCACGTGTTATGGTTTATCTTGCCACCTCTTCTCATTTTCCTGCAATATCGCAGACATGATTTGAACACACTGAGCATTCTGAGGAGCTGCGAGTGCAGCTCAAGAATTTCTTAAGCCAAGAAGTAAACTGTGAGCTCTTGATGCTAAATATTTCACAGTTATTCTGTAAGCTCAGTTTTGAAATATTAGTGTAATTACGATGCAGTGGATTTTCTGGAAATTTTTTTTAAAAAGAAACCATTTATGGAGAAAACAGATGGCTCACCCTGCTTTGGTTTTATGGAACAAGTAGCAAAAACTAAGGCCTGTAACACAGAAATACAGTTCTGAACTTATCAAATCGGCTTCAATTAATTCTTCAACACAGTCTGAACTCTTAGCCAAGCTTTCTTGTCATTTCTTTAATTAGTCTTCAGGAATAGTTCTCCAGGCTTCTTGAAGGACATTCCAAGGCTCTTCTTTGGATGTTGGCTGCCTTTTGTTCCATTCTCTGTCAAGATGATCCCCCACTGCTTCAATAAAGTTGAGGTCCAGGCACTAGGGAGGCCAGCCCATGACTGACAGTGTTCCACATGGCGTTTTCTATCCAGGTGCACTTTGACTGCATTGGCAGTGTGCTTGGGATCATTGTCATGCTGAAAAATAAAGCCACTGAGTAATCACTTGAGTAATTTGCCATACCTCTGCCTTTCCTCTCAGTTGCCCTTCTTCAGGAATGGTTTCTGGACAGCCACCCTTCCACTGAGACCATTTCTGAAGAAGCTTTGGCCAACAGTAGATGGCTCAACTAAAGAACCTGATATATCTGAAGCTGCTGGCCTTGTGCAATTTGTTGTGTTGTTGTGTTTTTATTTATCTTTTTTGTATTTATTTATTCTGTATTATTGTGTAGTTGTGTATATTTCTGTATATAACTGCTGGGTTTTATATTTTCTATCTTACTTTTTTATATATTTTCTATTTTACTTAAATCGTTTTTTTTTTTCTAAGAATCAGTATTTCGTGTCGAATGACAAATAAAAAAGTTTGAGTCTGATATCCTGTGTCAGGACTTTGCTGGATGTTTTTCTTATTTCTTAAGGATATGATTTCAGATATTGTTTATCTGTGATAGATAGTTCTTTTGTCCTCCACTTCTCCAGTTTCCCCAATTTTTTAAGGACACACTGCACACAGTGCTGAGATGTGTCAAGTTTTGGACAAACAGCACTTTGGAAATAATCTTATTGGTCCAAAAATACCATTTTATGCCTTCAAATCGAGATTGTTGGCATTTTTTAATTCAACTAAAGAAATGGAACAAAAGATTTGCTTTTTGTGACACAATGCTAGTAACAAAGTGCCTAAAGATAAAACTTATAATTCGTTCTTTGCCAAGTTGTCCCTTATGTACAGACAACATGGGTTAGGTGCCTTTTTGTGCTTGAATGACTCAGAAGAAAAGCATTCTTCTGACTTGCCTTGATCTGAAAAAAAAAAAAAAAAAAAAAAAAAAAAAAAAAAAAAAAAAAAAAAAAAAAAAAAACAAAACCAAAAAAAAAAAAAAAAAAACGCATAGAAGGAAATGACCATACTGAACTGGCTGATCACAGTTGTGGTGTGCATCCATATGATGTGTAGTTACATTTCTCAGGTGGTGCATGTCAGGTCATGACAAGAGTTGTGAGGTAGGGTTTCATAAAGTACCTACAACATTGATTTAACACATAGACATAAATTAACCTTAACAGTGGATTTATCCTTGTGCATTTAATCAGTGTTTTAGCTACAGACCTTTGTGAAACCCTGTGCCATAAAACCATGCCGTAACCTGACGTGTACCTCTCCAGTAATGTAACTACACATTGCGCCTACACAGAACACAATGACTGCGATTGGCCAGTTTGGTACTGTCGTTTACTGCTACGTATTTCCAGCTACCTCTTTTCTGGATTTTTAAAAAAATTGACTTCTCTTTTTTTATCCATAGCAGTTAGTTTATGATGAGTATCTGTTGTTCAGTATTTATCAGCTCCAACTCTAGTTGTATTTAGTTGTTGTAGTTGCCACTGTCTGACATAAACACAGGAACTAATAGAAGAAGTAGAATAGAAACTCAACGGCAGTACAGACACCCCACCGCTAGCTAGTGTTCCTTCAGCTGCTCCCATGTATTCTCCCCAAAAGGTCGCCACAACGGTTTAATCAGCATTGGTAATTTGGCAGTGTTTTTACACCAGATGCCCTTCCTTATGCAGCCCTCCATGGTTAGGAGGGCTTGTGTCCCAACCTGGAATCGAACAACGATCCTTCCGCTTGTAAGGCAAATGTGTAAACCGCTACATTACGGGGGGTCATCCTTGCCATAACCTGTACTGCACCTCCCCAGAAATCTTAACTTCACATTGCATTGACACAGAGCACAACAACTGATTGGCCAGTTCAGTACTGTTGTTTTCTTCTACACGTTTCTGGCTCCCTCTTCACCACATTTTTTAAAAACTCACCTCTTTCTTTTCTCTGCGACAGTTCTTTCATTATTATTGCCTGTTAAGTACGTATCAGCCACTGTTGCCATTTTTTGACAAACACAAGAAGTACAGACACAAAATAATAGAAGTAGTAGAAAAGAAACCCTACAGTGTCCCCCCATAGTGTAGAGGTTTACACATTCACCTTACAAGCGAAAGGTCCCTGGTTCGATTCCAGGCGGGGACACAAGCCCCTCTCACCATGTAGGGTTGCGTCAGGAAGTAAAACCTCTACCAAATTACCAATGCAGACTGGTCCACTGTGGCGACCCCTTGGGAAGAATACAAGGGAGCAACCAAAGATGCATTCAGAATAGAAACTAAACAGCGGTACAGGCACCCAACTGCCATCGAGTGTCTTGTTAGTGAATTGCAGGGCAACACGGGCACACCTCGCAAAAGCATAAGTAGTATCAGCCACTACATCTTAGGCTCTGCGTATTTACTTGCAGTTATAAATTAAGGAGGTCTTATCAGCAGCTCCTGCATATCAAATGTAAGGCTTTCTGTGTTCTGGGTCACTAGTTGTCATACTGGGATTACTTTTTGATCAAATTGGTTGTAAAAATTTGCACACTTCAGTAGTCGATTTTCACATAATCTATATGCAAAAACTAGTGTAATGAGACTAATAAATAGTGGCTCCATAGTCTAGTCGTTTACACATTGGCTTTGCACATGAAAGATCCCTTGTTCATGGCCATGCAGGCACACAGGCCTCTTCCAGAATGTGAGGGTTGCATAAGCCTGTGCCAAATCACCTATGTGGATTCATCTGCTGTGGCGACCCTTTGGGGAAATGCAAGCACGCAACCAAAGCATTCAAAGTTTAAGAATTCATTCCCAAATTTAGGAACCCATCAACTAGTGTGCTAATTTGGCTAAAAGTACATTTTTTGGGCCTTCCAGTGTAGCCAGATTATTGAGTAGCTAACAAGGGACTTCCTGTTTCGTGCATCAAGTCATCGTTCACAAATGCTAATAAAAAGCTAAATTAACATCAGACAGCCATGGTTTTTTAAACATTGCATTTTGGCAAATGCAGTCTCCTCTCCTCTCCACACATTTTACCTGCATACAGCCAAATCCTGATGAAATGGGATTGGCCCTTCTAGAAGTAACTCGGCAGCCATATTGGAACAAGTTTTAAATTTGTATCCCCTAAATCTACATGAATGGGGTGATAGAGCCATGATTTTAATTTAAAGGTTTACTGCAACAAAAAAAAAAACACTGAAAGTTTTCAACTTAACAATGACAGTTAAAAAGCAAATTTTTGTTATTTTGCTTAACAGAGTCTGCACATCCAATGAGAACATAAAACAAATACCTTGCTAATTAATATTATGGATATAGAAATTAATAGTATACTTGGCTGCATCTTTACTTCAGTAATGAATAGAGATTACCAGAATCGATACTTAAGTTGCCTGTCAATGCCAAAATTTTGAAAACGCAACAGTAAATGCTGTTTTTAGATATCAGTACTATCGAACGTAGTGTGTCCCCCATAGTGTAGTGGTTTACACGTTAGCCTTAGAAGCGAAAGTCCCTGGTTCAATTCCAGGTGGGGTCACCAGGGTTGCTTCACAAAGGGCATCCGGCGTGAAAATCGCCAAGTTACCGATGCGTCTTAATCCACTGTGCCGACACCTTGGAGAAAACACAAGGCAGCAGCTGAAGGTACATGAGTACTATCGAACATAGTGTGCTTATGTACTGATTTTGCAGTTCTTCTGGAACTGACAGGGGCAGTGTAGTGCAAGTGTTCTAATCTGACTTTCTATCCTGAAGAAGGGCCCTCACAAACAGTAAAACCTAGACATGGTGCAGCGAAAACCACACATGAAAGACACTGACCAGTGCAGCTGCCAGGAGAGCTCTGCCCAGCTTGTTAATAGGAAAGGGAGTTGTGTATGAAAGATATTTGCATTCAGTCGCATGACCAAGGGCTGATAATTGTTTCACAAAAGGCAACACAAAAACAAGGCTTTTCACACCAAGGGAAGCAATACTTTCACTTCAGTGAAGCACTTAAGAGACCAGCATCTGGATCTGCTCAGTCAATTCAAGATTCTTACAACGGCAAAGTATTGGCCTTCTTATGTTATCCTAAAATATCCCTTAACGCTTAGGTTGAGACAGCTGGCACTGCTGTTGTGAAATCAGCTGTGTTCTATAGGATAAACTGTTTGCAGTAGCTAACTTAACACAAATACTAATGTAATATAACATATTATAAATGATAACTTAATGTAACTAATGTTATACCTCATAATAACACCACTGATATGTTGGTGTTCCTTTCAAAAGCCTTGACATTGTAAAGAAAAAGTTCAAAAAGCCATGAAAAACGCCATTCATAGGAATCATTGTAGCATCAATGTAAAATTGTCGCACGACTAGCACATAAATCATAGTACTGCATTCTGTTCTCTACTGCTTTTTTTGTTCTTCACAGAAAAGCCATTTTTGTAATGTTCCGAAGTATTTAATAGAAAAGTTATAAGTATGTGGGATAATTTAAAAAAAAAATTTAACTGGTATTGAATTGTGTAATTCTGCTGGTATTGGTACCGACTACTAAATTTCAGGTATTGTGACATCCCCAGCAAAGATATAGGCTTGCCCCCACACATCTGAAACAGTCATGAATCTTTAATGTACCCAAGCATTAGAGGAACAACATGACTAATATTGCTCTTATTTTTGGTGCGTGGGACAGCTGACATTTGTAACATTTCATTTATCACCCATAGATTTTAAGATTCTCGAGTGCTGTGTTTCCTCCCTTATCCAAAGTCTTAGCTAAAACTTGGACTACAAGTAGACCACAGACAGAATCTGGTACCAAAGATCTCGTATTTCTCCGACAGAGTCTGCATCTGCTTATAGCACTTAGCAGTCCCTCAGTTAGTTTTCTGTTTAGATGTTTTGTTTATAGTTCCCATACAGCAGCAATTCCACTTGGTAAAGTTATTGTCGCAGTCTGACTAACTGTCTAATTCACAGATCGAGTATGTCAGCAACAAGGTCTCTCTCTCTGGGTGCCCTTCCAAAATGCAGCCACAGCTGTCACCAATCTGTATAAAGGCAAGTAAAATGAGACTACTCTTTTCATGGTATTGTATTTGTAAATTGCAAGTTTTGACTGTTGTGGTCAGAGTTGCTAAAAGCAGCCATCCTTCTGTGTCACCAGAGAGTATGGAGGCCCGCCAGCGAAGCTATGACCTGGGCATCCACTTAGGCTACCAACGCAGGAATAAGGAGGTGATTGCATGGTTGAAAAAACGTCGACGAACTATCAGGCGAGAAGACCTCATCAGCTTTCTGTGTGGCAAAGTCCCACCTCCCCGGACAGCTCGCGCCCCTCCCAGAGTTTCCATGGTGTCTGCAAGCAGACCATCACCCCCAGAGACTGGCAACTCTGTGGAGACTGACCTGCAGCCCTTCAGAGAGGCCATTGCACTGCACGGTTAGCCAAAATGGCAGAATGCTTTATGAAGTTGTAAGGCTCAAGTTCATACAGTTTTACTTACCTTCATATTCTTTTTTTTGTTTTTTTTTTTTCTCCCATCTTTCCAGGCCTTAGTGGTGCCATGGCCAGCATCTCTGTGCGTTCTGGTCCTCCTGGTTCACCAACTCACCCCGCACAGTCCCTCAGTCGTCGTAGGAATGGTCTTCATGATGTGGACCTCAACACCTTCATAGCTGAGGAGATGGCACTCCATTTAGATTCCACCGCCAATCGTAAACGAGGTCCTGCCCCCTGTAGTGATGTCATCACAGACTCACCCACTCATAAACGTAACCGGATGCTCTGAACTTTTCCTACACCACTGATCCCTCCTCTGTCCACTCCTCAGTGGCCAACTGGACAGCTGATGGGAACTGATGCCTTGGCCAACCACTGAAATCTTCCTTAGTTGCAATGCTACAAATAAAGAAAATACAACTGTTCTCAGCCTACATACTTAACCCCTTCTTTACTCCCTTCTCTCATTTTCTCAGCAGGAAATTTGGTGTTGTCGCACATGTCCTCTCCGTGGTAGATTTCTGTTCCTTTTCAGAAAATTTATTTTCCTGTTTGTTAGCCCTCAGTAGATCTGATACTGAAGGAAGCACACCCTACACTTGAAATTCTTGACGTGCAGAATGTTGCGTTGAGATGTTGTTTATTTGGCCGGGCTCCTTTGTGGTTCACATTCAGTGATCAGATGGACCGGACTGTTGCCTGCAGTTTGCGGTTTCCTTCCCCTCTTTACTGAAGCATACTTCCTCCTCTTTAGAGTGCTGGCCAAGCCAGACTGAACTGAAATCCGGGCTTCTTGGGAGAGTAAAATGCCTCCCTGCTGTGTGGCTCGTCTCAGAAACGCTTTTCAGCGTGTGCATCTCATTCTACTGCTGCTCTGTGTGTTTGCGTATCTGACAGCAGAACTGCCACTTACTGTGTTGTACTTGTCTTTGCCTTTGAGAAAGCTGCTACAGTATCTCTGGTTTTTGTGCAACAGTGAATGAGTGTGTGTCTGGATGGATGCAGGGATTTGGCAAATCCAGCACCCACTTCAATATTTCCCCTGAAATTCATCACATTTTTATTTTCTTTAGTTGCTTTTTGCAGCACAAACCAGGGTTTTATCAGGTCATTCAATTGCACACAGATAAATGGAGCGACAGGATGGAAAGGGTGAGTGTTTGTACCATTTTTCTGCATTGTTTTTTTTTTTTTTTGCTGTTTTCCAACCATACTGTTACCTATTGTAATGTTTCAAAAAATACAAATGTGGTACGCACAGTTTCCATATCAGCATCCAAATGCACACAACAGAGCACAGGCTCTTCAATTTTTGCATTACAAGTAGTACCAGTGTTTCAAATCTGCGTTTGACTATTAATTTGGAGACTGTTGCGTTGCCAACAGTTTCTCTTGATTTATGACCCTTTCGCATTTGTGATTGCAGCTTTAAACCTAGAAAATTACTGGGGGCAATTGCCTGTGGACTAGTAGGGGCCGATGGCTGTGATATTCTGTTTAGCCAACTCATGAACTATTGGGTGTGTTCGCACAACAAGACACTTGTTTTTGCTGATTTCCCACAATGCTTTGTGATACAATCTTGTGTAATGTGTGTAAATAACATGTAGGTGCTGTTATATGTGGTACATATTGTAAAAAGGAGCGCAACTCAACCAGGATGTCCATGTACAATAACAATTCTGACATTAAAGGAAAATACCAATGTTGGAGTTGTCGGATAGATTTTTATCACCTTGACATGTCCTTATTTTGGTAGAGGATGGGCTTTTTAATTTTCCCTTTGAGTGAGAACCAGAGTACAATGAAGGGGGAAAAAAACCTGAGAGATTTATCTGTTTTCTGTTGGACTGTCTGCTCTAGAAACTCTTTCCTTCTTCATTTGTCACCAAGGGCAGAAGAATAAAGGTTTGCCTAACAGCAAATGTGGTTCTATCTCAGTCTCTTAAGCTGTACAGAGGAGTGCTGTTGTCAAAGTTCGACATTATGCAGTTCAACTTTGCACACGCATGGGGGCGACAAACTTACTGTTTTTCCAAAGAATGCACTGCAGACTGACATGATAGATAGTGAAAGGAGTTTAAGTTAATAAAAGTGCAGATGTATTCTGCAATTGGTTTTGTCTCGTGTTTGAATAATTTTTTAAAATACATCTTTTAATTTATTACTCTAATTTTTTTTTGTCTTCATTTTTTTAAAATTATGATTTCCATCTTCCGTGTCACTGTAGAGTAGTGGTTTACACATTCACCTTGCATGCAAAAGATCCCTGGTACAATATCAGAAGTCTGTACTATGCGACTGTGGCTCAGGAGGTAGAGTGGGTCATCTTCTAACAGTAAAGTTGGTGGTTCAATCCCTGGATTCTCCAGTCTATGTGTAGAAGTGTCCTTGGGCAAATACTGGACCCCAAATTTTTTCCGATGGATTCATCAGAGTGTGAATGTGTGTATGGTAGTTAAAGGCATGTGAATGAGGATTACAATAAAAAGTGCTTTGAGTGCTCGGTCAGAGTAGAAAAGTGCTATATAAATACCAGCAAGTTCATCATACCCAGGATATCTTTTCTTTGTCCAGTTTCACTTAAACGCACAGTTCTCAAACCTTTTCTGATATTCCCCACTTCAGAGACCAAAGAATTCACACCCCAAACCACACAAAAATGCACACCCCACAATTTCATCGATCAACAATAAAAACAGGTCTACACTGAGTTTTCCTGAAATAAAGGTACATAACACCAGCCAAATATCACTGACAAACTCTTGTTTCTTTTTCTTAAGCCAAGCCAACGTTATTAATAAAGTACTTTAAAACAGCAGCTACTCACCAAAGTGCTGAACATTTTAAAATACATAAACTATAAAATAGATAAAAGTGAAAAAAGCACGTAAAAACAGAACAATAACAATAAAATCTCACACAGGGTCAAAAGTTAAGGAGAAGAGGTAGGTTTTAAGACGTGATTTAAAAATGGTCAGTGAGGAGGCCTGTCTAATGTGTAGTGGCAGCAAATTCCACAAACTGGGAGCTACCACTGTGAAAGCGTTGTACCCCCTGAACCTCCACTCTGCCCTTGGCACATCCAGGAGCCGCTGGTCAGCTGACATGAGCAACCGGGAGTGGGAGTGGACATGTATAAGCTCATAGGTAACGTGGGCCGAGGCTATTCAAACACTTAAAAACAAAAGAATTTTAAAATAAACTCTGAAATGAACAGGCAGCCAGTGCAGTGAAACTAAAACAGGAGTAATGTGCTCTCTCCTCCATGTACCAGTTAAAAAATGTGCAGCAGCATTTTGCACCAGCTGCAAGCAGGATTGGATGACTGGGAGACACTGACACACAAAGCATTACAGGAATCTAGTCATGTTGTAATAAAAGCATGAATTACTGTTTCAAAATTGTTTTTTTAAAGAAAGGGTTTAATCTTTGCCAACTGTCTCAAATGAAAAAAGCTAGATTTAACCACTGCACTGATCTGCCTGTTAAGCTTAAAATCCCTGTCCAATTTAACACCGAGGTTAGTGACAGCAGGTTTACTGAACTTTGCCAGAGGGCCCAAGTCTACACCAGGACCAAAAACAATGACCTCCGTCTTATTTTCATTAAAATGAAGGAAATTTTAATGCCATCCAAGTTTTGACACCCTCAAGGCACTCAATTAATGCTTGTATGGAGTCCTTCCGTTTTAGAGGCACATCTGCTGGCTATCATCTGCATAACAGTGGAAAGTACATTCGTGCTTTCTGAGTATAGAACCAAAGGGGAGCAGATATAATGAGAAGAGGAGAGGCCCAAGAATTGAGCCCTGGGGAACCCCACATGACAGAGAAGCAGAAGAAGACTGGAAATGATCAAGCCCGACACAGAAAGTTCTCTCAGCTAAGCAGGACCTGAACCATTCCAGAGCAGTACCATGAGTGCCTATGTGTTGCGCTAAATGGGAAATTTAAATGTTGTGATCCACCGTATCAAAAGCACTTTAAAATCTAATAAAACCAGGATAACATAGTCCCCAGAGTCTGTAACTAAAAGAATGTCATTAAAAGCCCTGAGCAGTGCGGACTCAGTGCCCTGAAGAGACTTAAAACCAGATTGAAAAACCTAAAAAATATTATTTTCTTAAAAAAAACAATTTCAATTGTATAGAAACAATTTTTTTCCTAAAATTTTAGAGATAAAAGGAAGTTTAGAAATGGGCTGAAAATTGAACAGCACAAAGAGATCCAGGCTGGGCTTTTTGATCAGTGGTTGCACTGTTGCATGTTTCTAGTCTTTTGGAACCACTCCTGAGGACAGGCTGCTGTTTATAACAGACAGTGCAGAAAAAAATTACATACATTCACCTTAGTTTTACATCATTTTTCACTTGGTTGCCCGCACTCTACAGTTTGAAAACTAACTTAACCTACCAATGGCAGGATAAGCAGTCACACAAAGGTGGACAATAACTTGATATGTCAAGTCAGGGTTTATCAATCCAGTTACAAATGCATTCACATAAAAGGGATGGTGTTCGCAGCATCTGACCAATCATAAACACAGAGTCTAATGGTAGCAGAGTGGCTGATTTTACAAAGAAGGCTAAAACTAAAATATGAGAAAAACATAATGAGATTAAACACAGAACACATGCCTAAATCAATACAGCTGCTACAGATTAAAAGGGGTGTTACAGGGAAAGCACTGTACAGTAGAGTAGTATTAAAACTGCTCTATGAATGTATGTGCACTTTAAGCATTGAAAAAGATTTCCAATATTAATAAAGTTTAGCCTACTTAAAGCCAGAAAGGGACAAAAATGTTGACTGTGCAAGTTAAAAAAGGAAAATCTAACATATTATGATTTTTATTCCATTATCTAGATGTGCATAAGACAGTTGCAGATTTTATTCTTTGTGCTGGAGCCCCCGGTGCCGTTTAATGGTCTGAGAGTGACGAAAGACCAGAATTCAAACATACATTTAGACAATGAGCAAATTTAAGGTCCACGAATAGGTTCCCAGTTTTAAGGTCATATATTTAGGCTTATAGAACAATCAAATTGTTGTAAATACCAAAGTCCCTTTAAATGCTAAACTATGTGTGCTTGGAATATACTCAAAGAACTTTCTACAAACACAGAAAAAGTATGCACTTTTGGACTTTGGACTTCTACAACCCAGGAGAGCTATTGCACTATGCTGGAAGAGTATGGACGCTCCTACAATGAAGATGTGGATGAAGGAGCTTTCTGAATGTATTGGACTAGAAAGATTAACATACATTGCCAAGGGCAAATGAAAAGACTTTGATAAACTCTGGGAACCATGTATGACTATTATGACAAATGAAAGTGCTAGATTTTTCTGAAATGATTTGCAAATGCTGTAAAATGTAGCCCCCATTTTTGTTCTTTCTTTCTCCCCTCCTTTTTTAAAATTTATTTATTTATTTATTTTTTCCTTCATAATTTGTTAATTAATCCAATTTCATTACATTCATTCAAATTGAAAAATGATGCAAGAGTATGCAGTCTGTGTGTGTAGTGTGTATATGTTATGTGTTTGTGAAAAAATTTTGAAAAAGACAATAAATATATTGGCAAAAAAAAAATTGTTGTAAAAGATCTAATTAATAAAGTTTCTTTAAAAATCTGCTTGACTTTTGACACTATTGAGAAAACTTGAGACTCTCTACTATCTGCACACTAAAGTCCAAGGGAGCTTAATTTTCTGGAGAACTGATTAGTCAGTAGGTGGTGATTTCATGCCTCTTGATCTCTAATCTGGAACATAAACTGCTCTGCAGCATAAGATATTGTGATGATATTCCTTGGTAAGACATGAGCTGCCATTGTAGTACTGAAAACCCAGAGTTAACCCTGGAATTATCTTGATAAGTGCAAATCTGGCACAAGCCCCTCTCACAATAGGAGGGTTGCATCACAAAGGGCATCCTGCATAAAATCTGTGTCAAATGATGGATTCATTCACTGTAGTGACCAGTTGGCGAAATACTAGGGAGCAGCCAAAGCTTCTTTCTCTCTTTTTTACTGTGATTTTAATCTTTACATACAGATTTATTACCATTTACACACACAGACTTGTTCAATGACAAATAAAAACAATAGTGCATATCAGAGGAAGAACAAGTTGCAAGTGAGAAATACTAATGTTGCGTTTGACGGCAAATTGGAAAAGTTTTCCATTTCTAGCCAGGAAAATTCACAGAAAATGCAGGTAGAAGTTGGATTCCTCCTCTCTGATTCTTGTGAGGTTCTTCAATCCCGACATCCACATTTTTCACAAAGCAAATGCAAAAATTCTTTTTTTTCTCGATCTGATAAAACATTAGACAAGTCTTCCTTTTCACCTATTTTTAAGCTCTTCTGTCTCTTCAGTTAAGTGAACTATTCAGTAGGTCATGAGCATTTGCTGTGTGTAGAAAAACAAACTTGGTGATAGCCATGTATTTTTTAAAATCTCACTTTGTGCAGTGAAGGTGCTGAAGTTGAAAATGACATAATTTGGAGCTTTGACGTTCGAGGTGCATTGAATGCAGAAAAACACACACAAACTACAAAGGGAAAATTATTCGGGTTATAGCAGTTCAGGTGCCATTTGTGGTGACTCACTGCTGTAGTGTGATGTTCACCCAGCGATGCACATATCTGATGAGT
This sequence comes from Etroplus canarensis, assembly GCA_015106775.1. Taxonomy (NCBI): domain Eukaryota; kingdom Metazoa; phylum Chordata; class Actinopteri; order Cichliformes; family Cichlidae; genus Etroplus; species Etroplus canarensis. The sequence continues at coordinate 30,098 of VUQH01080162.1, read as the reverse complement.
ATAGGTAGAAATATACTTAGTTTGTCGAGATAGTGGCATAATTTAACACTGAAAAAAGAGAGACTGAAGCTGTGCAAGGCTATCGAGAACAGGTGCCAAATTGTCTCATGCATTGGCATTGCATACTGTACCTCCAAGCTTATTGATTCCTTTTATCAATGCTGGCATGCTTTCATGACAGTTGCACATTGCAAAATAATGATGTCAGACTCAGGGGACCAAAGCTTTTGGAAATCTGAGTCAAATGCATAACTTCACTGTTTGCAGACAAGAAGGTATTGAAGCACTCACACTGTTGCTGAAAACCTGTGAAGGCCTATTTTTTTCTCTCAGAAAACTGATCAGGAATCAATAAAGGAATCAATAAAGAGTCAGACCTTTAAACAGGATTGATATTGGCATTAGTATCAATAAAGTCTCGTCAATATCAACCTCTTACTGTCGGAAAGAGCGACATGAGTATCATGCACTTTTTAAAGCTTAAATGAATGTGTTTTTTTGTTTTCAGTCCTGATTGGGTGTTTTTCATAATGATGCACCTGAGATAAACTAGCACTCAAACCATGAGGCTTCCCCCCACCCCACACTTATCAGTCCACAACAGACCATGCAGAACACAGAAATTCAATATGGTTTCTGTTCCATCTTCACTAAATGCTTTCTGCTTTTGCAATTTTTGACACCATTTTCCTGTAATTGCAAAAATGTTGTACTTCTCTACCCACATAGAGCATTCATTCCAAGTTTGATGACATCTCACCTTTACCAGGCACAGTGGTAGTAAATCCACAGTTATGAGCACCACTGACTCACCGGACAAGCTTGTCTACTATTACATGCATTTTTTTAGATCTGTAGATCTCCATGCAGATTGATGGAAAGTATTTTTTTTATTTGTAAGAGATTGCACAATAGAAAAGTCTTTTAGTATTGGGCAGAGACAGGCTGGGCTCAACAATAAAACAATGTTTGTGGACAATTGAAAGGTTTTTTGTGGTATTTTTGCCACAGTGGGGTTTAAATCAGATAGTCAAAATGTGATTGAAGTGCAGAATTTCAGCTTTTAATTTAAAGGATTTGACAAAGTTATTGCGTTAACTGTTTAGGAATCACTGCCATTTTTATTAGTTAATAACCATAATCATAATCATAAACATAATCATAATAAAAGGACTGTTGTTAATGCTTAAATGAAAAATGACTGCCTGAGGTCTAGAACCCATGATGCTTTGCCAGGTTTTACTGCAGCTACCTTCAGTAGCTGCTTGTTTGATGGGTCTCTGCCTTCAGGTTTGCCTTCAGTAACTACAAGGCATGCTCTACTGAGTTGCGATCAGGTGACTGACTTGGCCATTAAAAAACAGCCAATTTCTTTGCCTTCAGAAACTCTTAGGTTACTTTTGCAGTATCTTTAATCCTGTTGCGCTGTGGGATGTTGCCTGATCGGTTTTTCAGCATTTGGCTGAGAGCATAGCTCTGTACACTTCAGAATTCGTCAGCAGTCACAGTATCAATGAACACAAATGACCTGGTTCCACCGGCAGCCATACATGCCAATGCCATAACATTGCCTCTACTGTGTTTGACAGATAATGTAGTATGCCTCAGATGATGAGCTGTTCTTTTCCTGCTCTGTACATTTCTCTCACCATAATTCTGGTACAAGGTCATCTTGGCTTCATCTGTCCAAAGAATGTTTTTGTTTCCAGAACTGGGCAGGCACCTTTAGATGTCTTATGACAAAAACTAATCTGGCCTTCCTGTTCCTGACTGGTTTGCAACTTGTTGTAAACCCTCTGTGGGTACATTCATGAAGGCGTCTCTTGATTATAAACTCCAACAACGATAAACCTACCACTCTTGACTTGGCTGGATGTTGTGAAGGGGTTTTTCTTAACCACAGAAAGAATTCTGTGATCATTAGTTGTCTGATGCTGGCCTTCCTCACTTGCATCAACATCCCTTTGAATCTCATATTGAGAATTTCTGAGAACAGCTACCAAATGCAAGTTCAGTACTTGGAATCAACTCCAGATCTTTTATCTGCTTACCTTGTCATGAAAAATGAGGAAACAGGCCATGAAACTGCATGTCAATCAAAAGTACAATTACTTCTGAGCGCCTGAAAATAGGGGGCTACGTATAAAAATGGCTTTAATTTGATTTAAAATCCACTGTGGTGGTGTACGGAGGAAACATTACAAAAGCTGTGCCACTGTCCAAAAAATGTATGGACCTTACTGTGATGAATATTAACTGTAAGGCACAACATTAAGAATGTACACATACGGAGTGGTATTCTTTCCATATACATGCTATGAAATTCTCCCTAAAAACTATCATCAGCTCAGCCAAAATGGCAATAATATCCAATTTTATAGCAGAAGACTGTAGACATTTTATTCCATGTTTCTGCCTGAACTGACAGCTGTTTTGTTTGACCTCAGTACCAGCAAACACGCAGACACACAAAACTGTTCATGGAAACTAAGCACAGCTATTGCTATCTCCTTCCACTAAATTACTACCAAGGAACAAACAGGAGAACTTTGAAGTCCCAAAGAACGAGCTACCAGGTCAACAGCAGACACTTGAACCTCAGACTTTTAATTAAAAGCCACAGTTTGATCCCCTCTGTCAGTCCATCGCCACAAAAATGGATGATAAAGACCAGCGCAGTCTTACACCAGATCCGGCAGGAATATCTGTTCCTTCTTTCCTCTGCAAGCACGACACAGTTGTTTTTGTTTCATCATGTATCTGAAGGCTCTAAAGACTGCTATTTGATGGAACCATGGAAGAGAAGCAGAGCTGACCGCAAGCTGTTTCACACTTCAAAAGAAGAACTGTGTGTGTGTGTGTGTGTGTGTGTGTGTGTGTGTGTGTGTGTGTGTGTGTGTGTGTGTGGAGAGAGAGAGGGAGAGGGAGAGAGAGGGGGAGAGAGAGAA